>VKOC01020688.1:0-49985 GCA_009364415.1 Spea multiplicata
ATCACCAGGACTATCTTGTTATTAAGCTTTGGGCAAAAGAGACTTGTTTGGAATTGAAATGTTTTAAATGATTTTGAAATACAATCTAAATAACTTTCCTTGTTTGATATTCGACAATTATAAAAAATGTTATTTGCCCCTTAAATACCTATAATAAATATCTGTATCTTACTCATTGTCAGATCATGTGTACATTAAAGGGATAGTTTAATGACCCTTCAAGCCTCCTCAAGCCAATCAGTGAAAGAAAAGTGCTCCCGCTGAACTAGAACTAGAGCTAACTGGAGGTAAGTAAACCGTGTTTTTAAGATGTGTTCGTTCCCAAAAATCTCCTGGATGGTAAATAGTTGGAAGGTGAGAGAAAGGGCAAATACACAAGGAAATGTAGTGCAGAACCCAACATGCGAATGTATATGAATGCTGGAGTGTCCCTTTAAGTAAAAAAATTACATGATATTTTATCAGTGCGACAATAAATATAAATCATTTAAATTTACCAGTCCGTTTATTGGAAAGCATAGCATCTTCATGCTATAGGTGAGTAGTAAGTTGTTCAGATGTTGTGTGTAGTTTTCTCACATGTGGATTATTTAGTTTATCTAACAACTGGGGATAATATATCAAACTATTTCTCAGCAGTGACAGCCTTAGATCTATAAATATTATTTTGTACGTTTTCACAATCACACATGGAGGTAGTTAGTTTAGTACGGGTCACGGAAAGGTTGAAATATTGAATCTTATTGGTCAGTGTGCACTTGGCTATAAGATAATACAGTAATACACAATGCATTATTTCACACTGTTTTTAAGATACAGATGTGGCAGGCTTCATTGCTCCCTAGGGAAACACAGCCTATTCTATTATAACATATCAGGGATTATAAAGCAAATGTTATTATTTAGAGTCTGGAAATGAAAGGTCCACATTACTTCCTTTTATCAAATTTGCTCGATTCGATTTTTCTACAGATAAATACGGATAAAAATGCGTAATTATATGTATTTATGTCGTTATGTTTTTTTTTTATTGAGATGTAATACATTCAAAGCTTCATTGAAGCAGATTTGAATATTGATAACAGATTAATGTTTTCTAGGGTTGTGTAAATTAATCCAATTAATGACCATAAAAAGTCCTATGACCCTTCCATTACTACATAAACTATGTTTCAATGTATGTGTTATATTTCTAAATTTCATTAGGAAGATAGCTGTCACAAATTTATTGCACAAAGACGCTTGTGGATCAATATTTTCTCACCTACAATCTCAAATTACAGGAAATATTGTTATTAACCTCAAGACACTATAACAAGCATCTTCCATGAGTCTAATGTTACTCCTATTAAATTTGTCACAACATTTTTTTTTTATTCATGATCAGTATTGGATAAAAACAGAATTCCTCACTCAATAAAATACGGTTTATTACCAATGAAATACATAAGCCTATTAAATATTAGCAACATTAAACTTAAGCCTCAACCAAAAAAAAATATCTTTAATCTAAATCTATTATTCTAAGGGTTAAGTGAGCACACACTGTTTGCTAAAACTGTCTCCAAAATACAATACACTAAAAGGAGGGAGGCATTTAATTTCACCTATCTTGCCAGACAGAAGTTCTCAACTTGATGTATTTTGTTTAAAGATAATGTCAACTTATATTACTTCTGCATTTTCCCTTGCAAAATGATACAGATTAGTTGAACGCTAAATAAAACAAGAATCTATGAGTCTGAATAGGAGCAAGAAATTTAAAAAGACGTTAAAGTTTATCACTAGTTTACCTAGAATTTGATCTCAGAAGTATCAAATTGTTTCCCTAGAAGGAGCAATGTCTTATGAACTGAAATGTAAAAAAAACTTTAGTCAGGTTTTTCCCTTTATTCTGGACTGAAACACTAAGACCCTATCTGTTTCTCTATATCAGATACAGTACTACTCAAGATGGTAGATTTGGTCATGATATCCTTCCTTTGTTAGACAATGATAGATAAAGGTAAACAGGTTTCATTAGACGACAAATGAACATCAATGAGATTGTACCCTTCAAAGTTTATGTAAGGTGGTACAAATACTACTATAGTTCTGGAAAGAAATGCACTTATTGTTAACATGTGGTTTATCACTAAATATGTTAGGGTGTATTCACTAAAAAGTTAACTCGGCTGACCAGACACAACTGAACTTGCATGCCCTTGCATTGGAAGTGCCTCTGACTTTAACTCCTTAAGGACAACAGGTTGTCCTTAAACCCATTAAGGCAATGCATTGTGAGCACATACATGTACAAGCTTTGTCATGAAGGGGTTAAGCCCCACGCATTTCCCACTCTAACTCCCAATATTGTTCCTAGTGGCCTAGGAGGGTTAAAAATATTAAAATTAACCGACAGTAGGCACATCCATACTTTAACTTGTCCCCCATCATAGGCCCAGTTGGATAGGGGATTAAGTGTGTATTAATTTCTTATTGAGGCACAGAGATACCTCTGAGATAGTGGATTTAAAAATGGCCACTGGCTGTGTTGGAACATACTGTGTTTTTATACTCCTGAGCACCATTGACCCCAAGTGGAAGGAGGGTACATCCTATCGTCTATTGATTGATTGGAAGTCCTATAAAGTAAAAATATTTTCAGTGCTTAGAAAAATGGCTTCTCTCATTAATGCTTATTAAACATATAGCTAGTTGAGAGCATATGCTTCTGATGATGTTCCATATGTTTTGCATAAATCTGGCACATTGTATGTGAATGGCTGAGCTGGGCCTAACCGAGGGTGTAGTCCTATCCTGGACTTCACAAGTTGCGCTACCAACCAAATCGTCCAACACTTAAGGTGTTAGTTTTTGTAATGCACAGAGCACATGTTTAATAAACAATTATGTTTTAGGGAAATTATATTAAGTAGCAGAGTCAGCATACCAAAAAATCTAAGTCATTGAATCAAAGTGCATTTAAAGATAATATGGATTTTTTTCTTAGATTTTATAGTTTATTCAAAGCTGTAATACATGTAAACCAGAAAAAACTATATTTTACGTATCTGCAATGATAAGTTAATTTACTGGTGAAATAAGGATAAAAAATTTGTGGATCATGTATGTAATATGTAATGTGGCGAATTCCCAGACCAGTATGCCCCCAACACAATATTGTACTGGAAGAAAAGATAAAATAATTTTAAAAATCTGGCCTTTGGGGTGAGGGGTCGATAAGGTGCCATACATTTTCTTTCAACAGGAACAAACCCCATCCAATGCGAATCCCATATCCCTCCATTAAAAAAATGACCACTTCTAAGCCCCCCAAGTAGGTGGGCATGAGCTCTAAGCAGCGTCCGCACTGCATCCTTTACTGACCCATTCAAAGCTATGGACCTCGTTTCAGTCCATGGAGCATGGGAGTATAAATACAAGCAACCAGTGGTAATTTTACAGTCCCTTGCCATTGGGTGGGGAGAGCATTTGTTATTTTTTTATGTCGGGTTTTTCTTCATATGGCTTTTCTTTGCTTTTTGCAGCAGCGGAGATCATGGGTTCAGCTGGGAATATCTCCTGATCCTCACTGGCCCACAACACACAATATCCATTTCAGCTCCCAAGCGACAATTTTGTGGTGCTCTGTTTTGTGAGTGCTGCAGGCGGCTATTCAGCTAAGGGGACTCTCGCTGCTTATGACTCTGCCCCTCCACTACCTCCTGCCAAATCCATAACTATTATGGTATCAGAAATGTTATATTTAGTTACCAAGCAAGCTGATATTTCCTATATGAAATGACTGGGCAGTCACTGAAAATATTTTTTTTTCCAGAGTCTGGGTAAGCATGGCTTACCTTGTGAATATATTTATTTAGACACATCTAACATTTTATGGAACATTGGATTAAATGATTTACCTTATTCGCTTGTGTGGTTCTGTAAGGGTTCAGTTTTTTCCATTACTCACTGTATGCCATGTACTCACATGAAACAAAAAAAGTCCAAACCTCAGAGGTGTTCTGATTACTAAAATATATTACATCGCATTAGGATGTATAAATCATTGCATAAAAATATATAACAAGATGTTGCTTTAGTATATGTGGATTTGATGATAGAATACACAAATGTATTAAACATATGTGTTTTCTTTTTTACTCTGTCAGCTTATCAAGACACAACTACTTACTAGCTCATTTTATAAAATAAATTCTAACTAGGGCTGGATGAGACTTCCATGTGATTTACTGAAAACAGTTCTTTATGATTATATGGTTAGCCTAGGAAACAAGCAATATTCCTGCACCTGGCTATCCCAGTCAATATATCTCATTGAAAGAGGTCAGAAATGGCTTAGAATTTGGTCATTATAACTTGTCACAAATCATAATCATGTTGTGTACCAGTCATGCAAATTCACAGCCAGTATAATACATAGTTTAAACATTTAAAGCATATCAGGTTTAAAATTTAAACAATGTGATATCACAGGGGTGTTTTATCTTACTTTTACAGTTTTTCCTGATGTAAAGTTTTACACCTTAATCAGTCTTTGATCTTGTCTATGATTCAGGATAGCTTTATGTCTATTCAATTTACTTTACATTACTTCGCTGAGATAATGTATATTAGCATGATTGTGTATGTGTAAGAGTGTGTGTTAGCATGAATGTATAGGTATTAGAGTATATTAATGTGGTTGTGTATAAGTTAGCATGAGTGCTTTTGTGTTACTGTGTGAGTGGGAGTGTGTATGTGTAAGAGTGTATGTGTGTGTTAGAATGAGTGTGTATGTGTAAGTATGTGATAGTATGATTGTGTTAGCATTAGTGTGTATGTGTAAGTGTGTGCAAGCATGAGTGGTGGGGCAGGGGAAAATAAAGTAAGCACTTGAGCCCAGAGAGGGGCAATGTGGCAGTGTTTGCAATGACGTCCTCTCCCCGATTGGAGGATTGGGATGGACGTCACCGCAGTGCCACCATTTTGGCGGAAGTTGCCAGGTTATGTCCGTGGAGATGTGTGGAGATGCGTGGAGAAAGAAGATTAAGGATTGAAGACTGAAGATAAAAGTGAAGGGAGAAGATAGAAGAAGATGCAGAAGTGGTCAGCAGAAGTGGAAATGGTCGCCAGAGAAGGTAGGGAAACATTTAGAGAGCGTGAGGGAGAGAGTGAACGAGAATGTGGGCACTTACCGAATGGGCAGGGAACAAAAATCGGTGCCCAAAAATGAATGGGCCAAAAACGAACCCAAAGATTTGTGTCTACTCAATAGCTTTAAACACCTTTGGGATAAATTGTAATGCTAATTATGAGCCAGGGTTTCTTGTATAACATCAGTGCTTGACCTCACAAATGCACAAATTCCCACAGACACACTCCAAAGTCTTGTTTGAAAGCCTTCCCAGAGTGGAGGCTGTTACAGCCGCAAAAGGGTGGCAAACTTCATTTCAGTGACCCTGCTTTGGAAAGGGATACTGAAAAAGCTCATATAGGTGTGAAGGTCTGGTGTCTACATACTTTTGGTCATATAGAAACAAGTGACCCCTATTTGCATAGCAGTTATAAGAGCAATCCTTCAGCACCTTTTATGACTATCAAATTGCTTCCCCAACAGTTTTAATAAAAGAGCAGACTTTAGTATTCTCTCTACCTGTGTGTTCAGTAACAGCTGCTTGCTTATTCTGAAAGGTAATTCATCATTTCCTCCCATTCCTCCAAAATCAAGACATTCTTTTTCATGGAAAATATGATTAGAATAAGCTGATTTTTACAGGAAATACTTCTAAAATAAATGCGCTCTAGAATGTATATCATCCAATGCTTGTTTTTTTCCCCATAATACATTTCCCAGCCGTTTTTAACACATAACAAATGTACTTTATTTTGCAATAAAGATCACTTTATACGTACATTATTGTCAGGATATTGTAATATTTTTTTGAAAATATAAACAGCAAGTATATACTTGTTCAGATATATTGTAAAGCACTATAATGCCTAAAATAGTTATACAAAGTTGCATGCAAATATTTCCTCAAACATTATATGCATATTGGGACCGATTTTGTCATTTACTGCATGCACTTAGAAATTGGAATTAGACAGTCAGACTTTTATCTCATTTTCCTCCTCATAGAAAGATAGTGGGGACTAAATCCCAATTAAATCAATCAATGGAGAGGATACCATAAAGTAAAACATAGCTTTTATCAAATACATGTAAAAACTTGAAATCAAAATGGCAAACCTAATTGGTAGAGTTGAAGAGTACGTTCTCCCCAGTAACTAATATATGCGCAGGCACACATAAGTGCACACACTAACACACACTTACACAAACTTACGCATACTCTCATGCTACACACACATATACACACACTCATGCTAATACACACACATATACTAACTCTCACAGTAGCACATACTCTACCACCTCTACACACACTCACGCTAAAGCACAGACTTACACGTACTAATCCTAACACACACTCATAGTAACACACACACTTGCACAATTATGCTAAAACACACTCTCTGTAACACACATTTACACAAACACATACATAATCTTTCTAACATACATGGATAGTCACTTCATCCCTACATCCCTCACCCTCTTACTCCCTTACTCCCTCCCTCCTTCACATCACAAGGGTGAACTTAGGTGCCAAAAAATGCCACAGTTCTCCTGCCTTACCTGGCACATGGACTAAAATAGCATGTCAGACACTGCAGTTTATCTGCTTCTCTCTGATCGGATGGATGAGTGATTTAAATGTGTGAGCTAAAAGATCAGAGTGGTTCCTATAATAAGGGGAGTCATGAAATTAATGGGAATATTGAAGGAATAGGGGAGTTGTAGGGTCAGTGATAGAAAGAATAAGGAGAAGACATTGGACACTACAATATATGTAGACAGTGAATAATTACAATTTCAATCAATAAAAAAGAGAAAAGTTTTCTATATCAAGTATATTTGAATTGTGCATTAGAAATCATGTGGGATTCAAAATGTGTGTCTCTCCTTATTTACCTCATTTATATAATGCGTATATCCCTCCTACCTCTAGCCCTATATCTGGCTATTTTCTCTCCTCATGCCTGTCCTTTATTGCCAAAATGTTATGTAATGACAGATTGTGTTTAGATAAATTCCTGTTGGCACACGAGATATAAGTGCATGTTCCAGAGACATAAATTAAGGACAGATTTTGTATATCCACGGAACTGATTTGTGCCACATATACAACGCATAATTAAACTATTTAATTGGTTCTCTGATAGGTTCAGAATGAAACCATTGCAGTTTGGAGCGTATTACAAGTTTAAAATAGCTGCTTTCTTTAAAATTATTCAATAAAAAAAATTGGTGATCAGGAAAAGTCTATCCTTGTATGAAAATGTTATCCAAGCACTTGGTTGTAATTGTTTTCTTTTTAAAGGAAGCAATCTGTTGGGTTTTTATCAGTAGTGGTTGCTTTACAACCTGAGGTGGATAAACCATGGGGTAAATGGGGGCATGTGCTCCTGGTGGCAAGGGGCCCCAGATGCTGCTTACTTGCTGCAGTATAAACTATGTATGCATGCCTCCCAACTGTCACATTTTGCATGGGACAGTCCTGATTTTGACACTCTATCCCACTGTCCCGCCAAGCTGCACCTCTGTTCTGCTTTTTCGGGACAGCGGTAGAACTCGGCAGGACCACGAGGTTCGGGTCCTGATTTCTTCAGTGTTTGGAACACTGGAGAACGCATACTAGGCATGCACAATATTGTACACATGCACGGTAGCGCTGGAGTAGCTACCTCCCAAGCATTGCCCTGGGGGTTGAAGTGGGGAGGTATTTGTATGTGTCTGTACTGCACAACATAAATGCAGTACTTCTTGTTCTGGGTTATACGGGAGCCCAGATGGGGGCCATTTTGGTGCGCAGGCCCCCTCTTCTGCAGCAGGGGTATTTGCAGAGACAAAGATTCTGTTACGGACATCAGTGATGACAGAGTCAGCTTCGTGATTCATGTCATGTGACAACATCTGTTAATATGTCAATGGTGTTAATATGTTAAGGGTGTCCCTTTAATCACTGCCTTCTTACAACTCACCTTCAACTTGCTCTCCTCCTTTCAGCTCTGGTGGAATTCAAACTCAGAATTACTAAGACTAGATTAATGATCCAGGGACTGAGAAACCCTTCTACTTTTACAGCATATTAGAAGAAATCGGTACGAGAACACACTGAAAAGCCCTGATCTATCTTTCATCTAACTGATGCCTTTCCAGACAGAAGGAGCTCTTCCATCAGGGTGACAAAACAGATGAAAAACAAATATGGTATTTTACAAACTTCAGGAATTTGATATCTTGTTCTCTTTCCATTCATAAAGAAATATTTTTTTGGAACGTGAAAGATAATTGACTTCCTGGCTTTGGATAGAAAGCTTCTTGTAATGCAGTGTCTCATCAGTCTTACTGTTGTTTCATGAAAAAGCAACAAAACTAAAGAAAACCTCACAGCTCATGTAAAAATCTCTAACTTCCACACTGATTTGATTTACGCAGTGCCTTCTAGACTTGTATGGCCCAAAGGGACCTGATCTATTACCGGAGAGGGAGGATGGAATCTTAACAGGGATGCAAACTGATCTTCAAACCCAACTGCTATAGTAATTTATTTAAATACCCTTCTGAGTGACATAAGAAGTTATACATCCTCCCAAATGATTTTAAATACATATATAAATACACATACTTGCGATGAAATTTGAAGAGGTATTTTTAAACAGATCATTTTATTTGACAATTTTACATCTGATTTTTTTTTAGAGACAGAGTATAGCTGCAAAGGAACAAGTATGATAGACTGTGGCCATGGAGGTTTTGGAGAAGGGACCATGTGTAGCTACTGAGGAAGAAGAGGAAGGAAGGTGGAAGATGGAGCAAAGGAAGAACAGATGCTGCTAAGCAAAAAGTTAGCCAAGTGGATCAAGTGGCCAAGCCTGTTATTTTATTTGGATTATGGATTTGGCCATAATTGGAAATGGTTGAATTAGGAAAATGTTTTCAGTTTTGATTTACTTTATTTGGTGGAACAATGGAAATGTCCAACAATCAGCAAGGCAGGAGAAAGCAAAGAATGAGAAATCAGTTGTGCCAGCAGGGAAGACAGAAATGGATCATCTCTAAAATAAGATTTTTATTTATTTAACAAAAATAATAAGATGCGTTATGCAAATTGCGGTAACCAGCATCATTGTTGGTCAATCACACATGCATTCCTGTCAAAATATAAATAAATATTTATGTGATATGTATATTTATATTTTGGAAACGTGAGTATATATATTATATATATATATTATATATATATATATATATATATATAACTACATTGGGAACAAGCATACAAGGTCAGTCCACTTTTGCCAATGCATTTATGCACATATAAATCACTCCTCCGTTTTCAGAATGTAGCCGTTTCTTATTTATGTCTATGTAAACAGATCTATAAAGCTGCCTGAATTGATACTTTCCAAATATTTGATATATATACATATGCAGATAAAAGAAATGTCTGTATGTAGTTTCTGTGTCCGTAATGTGTATACATTTAAATAGCATATTATTAGAAAACATATTTTTTGGAACTCATCGTATCAACAATTTACATGACACTAATACATATATACAGTATGTATATATTTCTAAAGAGTCCTTAAGAATATCCTCAAAGGCTTCTTGGAGAGCGTCCAGGGCTGACATATGACCCGCACTGCTGGGAGGTGGATAGTAGCACAGAGCACAGTATCACCTGAATTTACATACTGACACCCTTTCCATTTGCACTTAATCAGCATCAATCCTGAAAAATTATTTACCCTGCTGGAATGCAATGGGACGCCGGTTTGTCTGTACATTCTCTTTAACAGCCTAGTAGACTAAATAAGCCAGACTTGCAGCTACGCAAAAAAAGCACTCACTACCGCTTGTCTCTGTGTCCCTCTTTACTATTGTCAGCCTCCGCTTTAAGCAGAGCATTGTGCAAGTGTGACCTGCGTCTTGTTTTTAGCTGCACCCTTGACACATGTTTCCTTGAAAGGTTTGTTCTGTGTTGTGGATGTGTAGAGAATTACCATAGACACAACAGACAGCTCCAAATGATAAGCTGTGCAAGGCTGAATGCTCTTTATAGGGTATGAAGTTGTTAGAGATAACAAAAAGAAAGAAAGAAAAAAAAATAGCATTTGCCCAATAATAATGTACAACAATGAATAAGGGTCACACTGTAAATAATATTATTCCCTGTAACCTACTCTAAATTCAGATATTGAAGTAAATACCGGTATTTAAAAAGTGGTTTTATCACCCTAGTAAACAGTGGTCCTTTAGTTAGTCCTGATACTACTGCTTTCTATGGCGATAAGATTACTATTCAAACTTTCAGCAGAATCACTACTTATACACAACAACTCCATTATATTTTGTTTTCTATGTTTTTTATTGTTTCATTTGCAATGTAAATGCCTTGGAGACAGAATGAAGAACATAACCATAAGTCAATGTTTTCCTTTTAGTACTGGTTTCTTTAGTTTATCTGAACAATATTTTAAAGCAAATGGTTTATCCTTCAATAATATATTTTGTTGATATTTTGTTTGAGTCTATTTCCCATCAAAATAGCTATAAATAATTATTTTTTAACCCCTTAAGGACAATGGGTTGTCCTTAAACCCATTAAAAACAATGCATTGTGAGCCCGTAAGGAACCAAAAGAACCAAAAGTGTTAAAAGGCTCAAAAAGGTACCTGGGAACAGACTCCTGCCCCCGCTGACTTCGCAAACAACATGTCCGATAGTGTCACATTTGCCTCCCAAACAGCTTCTGTGGTATCTGTTTCCCAAGCAGCTTGTCTGTGCAATCTTTGCCCCAAGACAGTCTGCCTGTGTTATCTTTGCCCCAAACAGTGTGCATATGCCACCTTTGCCCCAAACAGCTTGCCTGCGCCATATTTGCCCCCAAACAGAGTACCTGTCCAATCTCTACCCCCCAAACAGTCTGCCTGTACGATTTCTGCCCCAAAACAGTCTGCATGTGCTATTTCTGCCCACCAAACAGTCTACCTGTGCCATTTCTGTCCTTAAATGTCTAAGAACCTCTCCTTATTGGAGAGGGTCTTCTCACGTCCATGTTGTAGCTATACATGGCAGAAGCTTTCATGATCCCAGGCAGCCTGGTCATTTTATTTTTTACGTGGAGGAGAGAGAGGGGTGCCGAGCGGTTGCTGTAAAAAAAACTAACTCCGTTGCGGTGCCGGCATGGAATGCTGAGCGCCGGAATATGACGTCATACTCCGGCGCTCAGCAGTATGCAGGATGTTGAGTACAAAACCTGTTTGCCTTTAACTACAAAGTGGGAGAGGGTAGATATTAAAAAAACCGAGGGAAAGGGGGGTAGATAGTGAGAAGCGAGGGAGAGGGGAGTAGATAGTGAGAAGGGAGAGGGGTAGATAGTGAGAAGGGAGGGGGTAGAGTGAGAAGGGAGGGAGGGGTAGATAGGAGAAGGGAGCAAGGGGGTAGATAGGGAGAAGGGAGAGGGGTAAATAGTGAGAAGAGAGGGAGAGGGGTGTAGAAAGGGAGAAGGGAGGGAGAAGGGGGTAAATAGTGAGAAGGGAGAGGGGGTAGATAGGGAAAAGGGAGGGAGAGGAGGGTAGATAGTGAGAATGGAGGGAAAGCGAGGGAGAGGGGGCTAGATAGTGGGAAGCGAAGGAGAGGGGTAGATGAGACAGAGGGTAGTAAGTATCTTGAAATAAACAGTGAAAATGAAAGAATTAATGAATTAATTTGTGGAAGCATTGTGTGAATGAGTGAGAGAATGACTGAATGTGTGGATAAATTGTCTGAATGAGGGAGATAATTAATGAGTTTGTGTGAATGAGTGAGAGAATAAATTATTGTGTGAATTAATTATGAGAATGAAAGTGTGAATTAGTGAGTGACTGTAAAAGTGTTTGTGTGTATCATAGATTTATAATTGATTTGTGGAAAGGTAAAGATGGCACACGCAGGATGATTGAGCCTTGGGGACCGAGATGACACAGGCAGGGTGTTTATGGGACAAAGATGGCACAGGCCGGGCTGTTTGGGGACAAAGTTGACTCATGCTGGGCTGTTTGGGGAGAATGATGGTAAGTCATATGTGTGTAATTTGGGTGCTGGTCAGGTTCTTTGTGGGCAGTGTGGACGCCAGGGCTGTCATCTATGCCTGTAATTTAGGGGGTTTTATCTATACCTTCATTGTTGAGTTTTTATGTTATTTCCAGTTGATCTATACCTGCAATGCTATGTTTCCATACATTATTATTGTATACCTGCAAATATGGGATTTGTATGTCTGATTCTATGCTTTCAGTGCTGAGTTCACATGTGAATAATAACAATATTAATATATAATCTATATATATATATAATTGCTAATAGCAATCACACTCCCTATCATGGCCAGGCAACCAGTAAATGCTAGAACCTGGGTATGCCTGGGCATGATAGGAGTGTGATTGCTGTTAACAATTATATATATAGATATATTAATATTGTTATTGATTTTTGTCCAATTTTGGTGTGTTACTTTTAATAAAAGTGTGAGTTTTTTTTTTATGTTGGAAGATCATTTTCAGTTTCGGCCAAGTAAATGCTGAATTTTCGGTCCAGAATTTTAATTTCGGTGCATCGCTACTACTAAGTAGGAAGGGGTAGGCCTACACCACATCAATGTTTGGCTTAGTATATAGTGATAGGGGTTATGCTGCACTATTGTCAATGTCTGGCTCAATGTATAGTGATAGGGATTACGCTGTACCACCATCAATGTCTGCCTCAGTATATAGTGATAGGTGTTATGCTGTACCACCTTCATTGCCTGCCTCAGTATATAATGATAGTGTTATGCTGTACCCCGTCAATGTCTGCCTTCAGTTTTATAGTGATAGGGTGTATGCTGTACCCCGTAAAGTTGCTCAGTAAAGTGGATAGGTTATGCTGTACACGTCATGTCTGCCTCAGTAATAGTGATAGGTGTTATGCTGTACCACCATCAATGTCTGCCTCATAATATAATGATAACAGTAAATGCTGTACCACCTTCAATGTCTGTGCCAGTATATAACGATAGAAGCTATGGCAGTTTTAAAGTGTGAGTGTGTGTGTGTGGTGGGGGGGGTGCCACATACAGGATCCGCCCCAGGTGAAAAATACTCTAGGTACGCCCCTGATACATGGTATTACTGCTACCAGTAAATGCATCAATGATTTCTTCAGGTGTTTTAGAATTTGGTCAGGAAGAAAGTTAAAGAATGCTTTTTCAGGGTTAACTGGAATAACAAAACCGTTAACAGTACCTTCCACCATAAATATTGACTTTTTCCTCAGGACCACCAAATCTGTCTACACATCCCATCACATTTCCTCATAGATTTTGAAGGTCTTCCTAGGAACATCTTGGCTATGATGGGAAGTACCATTTGCATTATTGTTGTACATTATGTCACCCTCTCATAGCCTTTCTCTCTTCACCCACTGATCATAAAAGGTCCGGTTGCAGTTTCTTGTCCCATGCTGTCATGTGTGGTAGTTTAACGACATGGAAAGATTCAGTCAAGCTCAAGTAACAGATAGATAGTGATTTTCTTATAACAGGTACTTTTAAACATAGGTCAAAGAAAAATCTGAAAACTCTGCACTTACTTGCTTCAAAGATTAATTGTGAATGAACCCGTGCTCCGTGGGAAGAATATCAGTGGGAAATAAAAAATCAAGCTGACAGAAGCTTAACGTGAAAAAACAGGCAGGGCTTCTCAGATGCGAGTATCTATTTGCGAAAGGTTCAATAGCCTCATGAAGAGTTGAGAGAATGCTATCATTTGAATAATAACGAGTTTTACAAATACCTGCAAACTAGACATTTAGAAAGTATTAAATACTAGTTTCTAAACCCAAGCACAGAACCATGCCACCCTATTGCAAATCTATGTTTAAAAGCATCAAACAGCAAATATAGGGCTGCAATTTTATACCTAATTTTCTTCAGTTGTTGCAAAGTATCCTCAGATATTGTTTTCTTATTTATATATTCTAAGTGTGTGGTTTGTCGTAAGTTGTTATTCCTCTCGCATATTCATTACCGTATTTCCCCGTGTATAAGACGCTCCCATGTATAATATTTTTGGGGCCCGAAATGTGAAAAAAAGTATTATCATAAAATTCATACTCATCCTCATCACCCCATCCATTAACTGCCCCTAAATTAACTCTAAAGACCCCATCAACCATAACTGCCCCTAAATTAACCCTAAAGACCCATCAACCATAACTGCCCCTAAATTAATCCTAAAGACCCACCATAACTGCCCCTAAATTAACCCTAAAGACTCCATCAACCATAACTGCCCCTAAATTAACCCCCACCTCCCCTAACTTTCAGCAGCCCAAAATGTTAATTTTATACTTACTGTTAGATGAGTTGCTGTCTGAGCAGTGTGTGTGCTATAATGAAAGGGGCAGGCCAATCGCAAGCGTGACTGCAGGGAGTTAATAGGAAGTACCGTAGTAACTGCGATCTACAACCAGTGTATAAGACGGTACAGTAAAAAAAAGTTCTGTAAAGTGGCATAATCACTCCCCTCTTCCTTAATAATGCCTCTCCCTATGCACCCCAGCTTGCTTTTTCAGATGCTTTATTGCATTGTCTGCTTACCTTTAATTCATTGGAAATAATTGCTCCGAAGTCAGTTTCTTCCATTGTCACTGATACATAAGGGCCCCCATTGCTATTTTCTGCTTTGGTATGTTGTTTGTTTGTGGGGCATTTTAACACTCAGTATCTGCTTTTAGCGTCTTTCTTACCTTCTAAATGTGATAAGATTTTCCTGTTTTTTTCCCCATGGCATGGGATATTTTTTATTGTAGAATCTAGGTGTTTTTGTACTACAAAAGGAGTCTCCTGTATGCATGACATTCCAACTATTACCAATATAACCCCAATGGGCAACTTCATATACTGCCAGATTCTGTAACTGTGCAGTGGGGGAGGGGGTCGTCTTTATTTCTCAGCACCGACTAAACCATAAACATTCCTTCCAAAATCCATAATCAACATATTATATGAATGAGTTGGTTATGGATTAGTGAATGAGTCTATGGGAAAGGCTTATAGAAACCAGACAATGGCAAAGAATGCCTGTGCGCAGGAGTCTAGAGCAGAATAGGTCCTGGATCAACAGTTTATGGGCAGAGGTGTGTTGATAGGACAGGCAACCCTGTCCTATCACACAAGTAAGAAATAGGCAAAGCTGCAGCAACAATATAAGCCAGAGTCATACAGGGAAAATGGGAGTCAAGCACAGTACTGAAAGGCAAGACAAGTGTGTAGTTCATTCTAGGGTCTGAGTGCAGAGAAGCAGCACAACAAAGGCAACAAAGGCATACTGTGCACAGGCACTGGAAGCTAAGTGCAACAGGGTATTTCTAGCTCACTGATAACTGACAATCAACAGCTGTGCCAACACTAACAGGCCCAGTACAGGTAACAAATTGGGACGTGCAAGGTCTCGGTATAGATAAGTGAGCCTCCTGATGTCAATAAAGGTAGGTGCCAAGACTCCTAATGCCAAATTTGATTCCAGCACATCCTCACAGCAGAGTGGCAATACTGCCGCAAACTAGGTCGCAATTATACAAACACCACACCACCTAATAGTTACAATAGCAAAAGAGGGAATACTTTTAGATACTTTAGGGATACTTCAGTTTAGTCAATCAGTGGTATAGTTATGATGTGGCCTGGGGAGCCCTGAGGAAAGGGGCAAGCAGAACCCTGCCTCAGATCTCACAGTGCACTACTTGTCAATTTCTTCACTTGCCGTACCTTAGTTGTCTTTTTCTCCCTGTGATGCCAAAATGATGACCCTGCTTGCCCCCTTCCAACAACAAAGGGGTCATGCAGACCCTGAGGGCAGTTCTAGGTTTGGCTAACGACACAATTCATAATTATAGTGTTTCTGCTGCTCTTATACACAGTATTGTAACTTTTGGGGCTGACAGAACAGTGCCCCCAATGCTATATTCTATATTGAACACTGTTATACACATAACACTTCCCCTCCCCCTCTCAGTTGGGGTACCTCAAGGCTCAGTCCTAGGACCCCCTTCTGCTCTCTCTTTACACTTCCACACTTGGCAAACTAACATCATCCTTTGGCTTTCAATACCATCTGTATGCTGATGACACTCAGATCTATCTATCCTCTCCCGATCTCTCTCCCTCTGTCTTAGATCGTGTAACTAACTGTCTCGCCTCTACCTGGACCCTAACCCTAACTCTCTTGTTTCCTGAAACTCAATTTCTCCAAAACTGAACTTCTCATCTTCCCTCCAACGCTTACATTCTCCCATCAGTTTCCCTCAATGTTAATGGTGCTATAATCTCCCATTTCATCATGCCCACTGTCTTGGTATCACCCTTGACTCCGACCTTTCGTTCACCCCATATTCAGTCTGTCTCTAAAAACTGCCGTCTCCATCTTAAAAACCTAATTGGTCTCTCTGTTCATCCAATGATCTCCTTCTATCCTCTCCTTTGATTTCTAGCTTTCAATGCTCTCATTGAACTTCAGTAGAAAAAGAGAGGTTTAGGTTCCACACAGAGGGACACTTGGGAAGGGCAACACAACCAGAAAAAAAGACACTGCTCCAGAAGCCTTTTAATGATCTCTCATATCTGGAGATTCTGAAGAAAACCCAAGCAGTTATCTGGTATTATTGTGCACAACATCTTCCCAGACCTTTGGTACAAAGAGCTCCACGATCCCAGCTCTGTGTCAAATGAAGCACCGTTTTTTCTGCAAGGATTCCCAGTTTGCCATAATATGTTACGTGTTAGCCTCTACATGCTATCAGTGTATTTTTATCATTGTGGTTAGTAAATAATCTAACCAGTCTTTGCAACAGTGAGTTGTAGTCATGGTTACACATTTTTCTTCTTTATTTTAAGGACAATTCTAAAAAAACAAAGAAGTTGTAGCCGCACGTCTCATGGTTTGAGCCAGGCCTGTCTGCCAATTTGTCTACTAAGGCATAAGGTCAAAATTATCAAATTATCAAAAGGCTTCAATTCTTCCCCGGAGTTCTTCCTGTCTTGTCTGCTCCAGTTTGCTGAAGTTTCTCTAAAAATAAAAGAAAATTCCCAGATGCAACCTTTTCAAAAGACATCTCTGTAAACAATCTGAATTGTTAAACTCCTATAGCCATTTCGAAACAGAGCATTTAATGTGATTGCTGTTATTGTAGAAAATACCAGAGGAATTAATACTTGATGCACCATTATCCGACTGTGTTTATGTACATTGTGCAGGCTTTAAAATCAAAGCAATTCAAATGCTTGTTTGAACTCATTTGTATAAAATAAAACGCCTATAGGACAAGTACAAAAAAATGTATGATGGATAAAGTTGACAAACTTCCAATGGCTATAAGAGACATCTGATGAATTCTGCTAGTGTATTCCCTGTTACATTAATCTGTGGCAGGAAAATATCTCCAGGGCCCCCGGTACATTTATTTGGTAATATGGGAAACTCCATTGGGACTTCATGGTTACATCACTATACACATAATGTTTCAGCAAGTAAGAGAGTTATTGGGCACACTGCGATGTCATAGAGCCACACTCATGTGGAAGGTTTTTGTAAATATTAGAAAAGTCACAAGGTATTTTCAATTACTGTCACAGGAAGGATGTTTGAATTTCAGCCCAATTCTATCCATCAGCAATCTGAATAATCTGTGGACCAACAATGTGTAAATTAAAATGTGTCATTTCTTGCAAAGTTAATAGGTAATGCTTGTCAGAGCACAAGGCCTCTCCAACTTGTTATATACTGATATCAGCCAAATATTTAGCACTTATTTGTCATAACCCTTCCAATTAGCCTTTCTGGATTACTACTGAGCAAGCTACTATATGGTGCAGTGGAACCGAAACATAACATTCCCAAGGATCTTTGGAAACCAAGTATGAATATTGTGCTTGGGATTTAAAGTAAAAAAAAACGTAGTGTCTGCACTGCAAAAAGAGGTAAAAAATGTCTGAAACTCCATAGTCTTGTCTGGCGTGTTCATGCTTATAGCCATACCAAGCCAGACGCATGGGGTGCATGGCACCCAGGTGGCAGGGAGCAGAGGAGAGTGAGGGGCGGCGAACAGCAAGCTCATAAAAAAAGTTTTCAGCAACCGCTCAGCGCTCCTCTTTCCTTACTGCCTCTGCGCTGCCTTGGGATCACGAAGCCTTCTTCATATGTCATATCCCGGTGCTCAGCAGTGAAGCTGCACATACTGAGACAGAGTAGCTAGCGTAACCTGGGTGCTGGGGCAAGTCCTATGAGGGCAATCCGGTTGCTGAGGCAAGTCTTCTGAGCTCAACGTGGGTGCTGAAGCAAGTCCTCTGACCGTAACCTGTGTACTGTGGCAAGTCCTATGAGGGCAATCTGGATTTTGGGTAAATCCATTGAGCACAACCTGGGTGCTGGGCAAGTCCTGTGAGGGCAATCTGGGTGCTGAGGCAAGTCCTGTAAAATGCAATCTGGGTGCCAGGTCTGGCAGGTGGGGTGTGCTATCTATGATCTATGCCAGCTATGTGGGTTAATTCATACTAATGTGCATTTTCCCTTAATCACACTTTGTTAGTTTTCTGTTTGATTTTTTTATTCTAATTTTGTTAACAACATAAAAATGTGGAACATCTATGGCAGGAAAAACTTCCTCATATGGTAACTTGGGAATGGGAGCTTCAAAGGGAATTCTCTTTGACATCATGGTGGGAGGGAGAGGAGGTGATGAGGTGTGTCTCTCACTGCACTAATCATATTGAACTTCAGAAGAAAACCTCCTGTCGCTGGTACTTGACTTCTAGACGCCTTGCCAGAATGTTCCGGTCTTTTTCACCTCTATGTTGGAAAGTTTACTCAGACGAAGGCACAATGCTCCATATGTGTCCCCCCCGATATACGCCCTTTGGAAACAATTATTTAAGCTTTTGCGCTCTGTGTTACAATTGCCTGAATTAGCTGTGTTGCACATGTTTCCCAATGGTTTCCCAGCGAATCACTGTAAATTGGCTATCCACTTCCTGATTGCAACAAAAACCCCTGAAATTCCCACAATTGCAGCAATAGTGTTCCAAGTGGAACAACATAGGGTGCTCCAAAGGATGTCCTCAGTCAATGAACAGAGAATTTATATATGACAAAGTTTGGTCCCCTTGGGTCAATTATAAATTATCCACCAACGTTTGATTCAGAACTGTTAACAATTGATGTCTATGATATTAGGCCTGAACTACCCCTCTCTTTACCGGAATGTGGAACACGTTGTACTTGTGTGTGTGGGCCATGTACACACAGATGATATTATGTTTATCATTTGATAGACTGTGCACAACTACTTTCTAGATAGACCGAGTACTTCTTGTATTTTGGCTGCATTGAGTCATTTCTAATTTCGATAGTAGACACAAGATGTGCACCTATCCCGAAACCCTCTTCATCTCAGCAGTATAGCCTCCATGTTAACTGTTATGTTCTTGACATGTTCTTAGTTCCCTTAAAAAATGTAAAAAAAATGTACTTAAAAATGAAAGCACAATCCTTAGAAGAACATCACCTGCCCTGAACCCATTTAACACTTTTTGGCATGACTAAGATACTTACAGCATGCTCTGCACTTGCATGCACTTACATGCATTAACAAGCATTCTGCTTCGTTGGACCCAGTCTGGGCCAGTCGATATTCAAGTTGTTTTACTTATCTTTCATTGTCAGATTGAATGTATTGGGTCCTTACTGTATGATCTATTATTATGTGAACGAGTTCATTATTGGTGCTCAGGTCTGATAATGTCCAATTTGCTGTATTTGCAATGTGATCGTACTATCTACACAAGCTTTCAATAAAGATTACGATTAAAAAACAACATAAAAATGTTGTGACGAATCAATGTTTATATTGTTAATTGTGCATCCTGATTGGGAGCAATGTTATACTGCCATCAGTGTCTGACTCAGAATATACTGATGGGAGTTAGGGTGTATCACCGTCAATATATGTCACAGTATATAGTGATGGGAGGTATGCCATACCACAGTCTGTGTCTTGCTATAATGTTAAGACATATGCTGTACCATCCTCAGTGATCTGAATCACTATATAATGATAGAAGATATACTGTTGTGGTTGTGTTGATGGAAGTTGTATAATACTGTCAGGCTCAGTGTATATATATATATGTATATATATATATATATATATATATATATATATATGCAAGTTTATGATGTTACCACCCTCAGTGTCAAAATGTGAGTAAAACAATTGGTTTGGGAAAATTTATTTAAGTATTTTTTTAACTCTGCAGTTCTAATATAAATGTCCTTGCTATTTATTTATCTGCTTTCCTCAAAATCACCTTGGTAAAGATATAGTGGGGGGCACAATTTTCTGTTCTTGCTTAGGGGCGCAAAAAGAGCTAGCCATGGCTTTGTCCCTCTTGCTCAGTTTCTTTTTTTAAAGTCAGAGCACCAGATGTCACTGACACATTTAGTGTAATCTATATTTGTAATAAGTATGTAAGTGATTCTATAGGGGCAGCACAAAGGCATTAGTTTTTGTGCACCAATTAATAACTATTTTTGTTATATACAAAATTGCATTCAAGTAGATGCAGCTCTTTTACTATGATGCCGGCCATTTATTCCCCATTCACAACCTGTAATTAGAAAAAAAATAGTTTATCTCAGACATTCCGTCGCTTAAGTAAATATAAAGCAATAAGTATAAGTTTAGATTAAAATCTCGGATGTTTTTATTTATTTTGTCTATAAAAAATTCTGTCCCACCCAGGATTTTTCCAAACATAGTTTGGCTTCCATAGCAAAATTCTTTCTGTCCCACCAAGCAAGAAGCAGTCTGGATGAGAATCTTCCATTTAGATTTTAATGATGACCTGACAGTGTATGTCTGTGAGCTGAGTTTCCGCTCTAATTAATTCAATAGAAATATGAAAGAAGGAATTAGCAAAACAGTTCTTTCATTTTCTAACAGAGCACACATAAACATAAGCTTTCTACATAATAACCATTAAAAATGCTGTTAACTACGTCCAGAATTTGACACATTTTTTATATTTCTTTGCTAAAAAAAAAAAAAAAAGACGACAACATAAGCAGTAAGTATTTTATTATTTATGAGAAGCAAAGTTGCAGAAAAAACAGGGAAGTGATTGGAAGTGGAAAAACGTACCTAATGTTGAAGAATATTCTTAGTAATTCTTAGTAATTGTTTTATATAGCACCATCACATACTGCAGCACTGTACAAAGGGTAGACGGGATATAACAGTTAGTAAATAACATAACAAGATGACATACAGAAACAACAGGTGAGGAAAGGCCTTCTCAAATGAGCTTACAATCTAGTTATGTCGATTTAGAATAGTTATACAATGGCGACATTGCTTAACCTCATCAAAACATTTGGCAGCAATGCTTAAATATGATTTGAGTTTGTATTATGAATATATGATTTAAAATTATGTTCAGTGCATAGTAATTGCAGCTTTGGTAGCAGCCATATTTTCAGCACTTCCAAGACAGGAGATGGTGCTCAGCAAACTGCAAGGTTGGATCCAGCCTTTGTCCTAAAAGTGGATGTGTTAGAAGCAGGAAAAATGGGCAAGTGTAAGGATCTGGGAGACTGATACGGGCCAAATTGTGATGGCTAGGCAACTGGGTCGGAGCATCTCCAAAACTGCAGCTCTTGTGAGGTATTCCTGGTTTGCACCGGTCAAAATTGGTCCTAAGAAGGAAAAGCGGAGCAACAGAGTCAAGGGCGGCCAAGGCTCATTGATGCATGTAGGGGGCGAAGGCTGGCTGTGTGGTCAAATCCAACAGCCAAGCTCCTGTAGCCGCAGACAATAAGGGTTCCATACTGACCCCTTGTCAGGGCCCGAGTAAGCAGGTCAGGTAGGAGCATAGTTGCAGGGGATACCAGAGGCTCTGTTTGTACCCCATGATGCATATTGACAGGTAGGAAGGTACAGACTAGCAAAAAGAAACACACCAAAGGCTGAATATCGTTATGAGACATCTTATTGGAATAAGCTGACAAAACAAGTAAATAGAACACAGGACTGGTCTAGAACCAGCAATAAGGCTGGAAAGCCCTCAGACAGGGCACCGGACACACGGCTGGAAAGGCCTCATTCAGGGCACAGGACACACGGCTGGAAAGGCCTCATTCAGGGCACAGGACACAAGGCTGGAAAGGCCTCATGCTGGACCCCAGACACACGGCTGGAAAGCCCTCACGTAGGGCACGGACACACGGCAAGGAACCTCATAAACGGCAGACGTGGTCAGGCAAGCCGGGTCAATACCAGGAGATCACGAATAAGAGCCAAATTGGGAGCCAAGAGTAAGGTCAGGGCAAGCCAGGTCAAATCCAGTACAACCCACAGAACTACTAGGAACAGCACAGGACTAGGAAGCAGAGAAACAGGAGAGGCTGAATACACTGCAATGCAAAGGCGTGGAATGATGGAATCAACAGTTATTTAAGGGGGAGGGTTGCACCGAAACGTTGGCCATGCTGATTGCAATAAAATAGTGTTTAATGCACTTTACTGCAAAGACCCGTGAGTGCCCATTTTTCTTTGGTTACATATATCTGGCTATTTTTGGAGCACCCGGGCAAATAAAAGCCTGTGTATATTTACAATATCTCTGAGTGTGCAGCCGCTCCCTTTGGTTTGTATACATATATATATATATATATATATATATATATATATATATATATATACACTTGTGTGTATGAGCTCATGCACTTCATAATGTGTCCCTGAATGGCAGAAATAAAATGTGGTCACCCTAGGTGCCAGGCTCCATCCTATCATCAAGGCTAGGGCCGTGCTGAGGAGGATGCCTTAACTGCAGTGGTGGGAGTGCAAGGCCTCTGTCTTGGTGGCAGCGTTTCATGCTGAGCACCAGAATATGACATCAAATCTTGGCGCTCAGTAGTGAAGCCATGGCAGAGCAGCAAGACAGAGGCTTTGCGCTCCCACCACAGGACTTCATCAAGGTAAGTGAACTACAAAGGGGGGGTAGTGAGAAGTGAGGAGAGGGGGTAGATAGTTTGGAAAGTGCGGGAGAGCGGCTTAGATAGTGAGAAGTGGGCCAGAGGGGGTAGATAGTGAGAAGTGTGAGAGGGGGTAGATAGTGAGAGGTGGTAGATAGTGAGGATGGGGAGAGGGAGTAGATAGTGAGAAGGGGAAAGGCAGTAGATAGTGAGAAGGGGGAGATGGAGTAAATAGCGAGAATAGGGGATAGTAAGAATATTGAAATAAGTAAATAGTGTGAATGAGTGAGATAATTAATTCATGTGTGGATGAATTGTGTGAATGAAAGAGTGAATGAGTGACTGCATACCTATTTGTGTGTATCATGGATGTTTAAGTGATTTGGGGAAAGGCAAAGATGGCACATGCAGGGTGTTTATGAGACAAAGATGGCAAAGGGTAGGCTCTTTGTGGACAAAGTTGGCTCAGGCTGGGATGTAATTTGTGTGTGTAATCTGGGTGCTGGTCAAGTTCTATGTGGACGCCAGGTCTTGCAACCTGTGATCTATGCCTGTATTTAGGGGGGGGGGGTTTATTCATACCTTTAATGTCAAGTTTCTATGTGAATTCCAATTGATTTATACCTGCAAAGCTGGATTTGTGTGTTATTCTGTTGATCTGTATCTGCTATGTTATGTTTCCATACTTTATTATTGTATACCTGCACATTCAGGATTTGTATGTCTGATTCTGTTTATTTGATCTATACCTTCAATGCTGAGTTAACATGTGATTTTCAATTGATCTATCCTTGAAAATCTGGCTTTGTGTGTTATGCTAGGGTACGTGGTGCTTTGTTACAAAGACTAGCTGTTTTTTCTTATATGTAATGTATATTATTGTTACCAGTATTTCCAGTTATTATATTATTGTTCTTGTTTGCACTTGCACATACATAATATTTAATTAAAACTTATTTTAATTATTTTAATTATTTTTTACAAGATTTTGTCCTTTCTTTTTTTGTGGGGTGGGGGGCACCAGAGGAGTAAGGCCGGCCCTGTCAGGAATGGTTTGAGGAACACAACAAGTTCACTTGGCCTCCTAATTCCCCAGATTTCAATTTAAGCGAGCATCTGTGTGATGTACTGGTCAAACAAGTCCGATCCATGGAGGCCCATCCTCGCTACTTAATTTTTTAATAAAGATTTAATAATCTGCTACTAATGTCTTGGTTTCAGATATTAAAGCATACCTTCAGAGGTCTAGTGGACTCCATGCCTTGAGAGGTCAGGGCTGTTTTGGCAGCAAAAGGGTGACCTACACAATATTAGGCAGGTGGTCATAATGTTATGGATGAATGGTGCATATTCACCTGAAACTTGCAAAACTGCCACCCCTGCAATATGCCTAATCTTTTTGTAATTGGTAGGAGGTAAAAAGAGGGGAGCATGACTTACCAAAACAGTGTGTTTAACCTTATAAATTCAAGAGGGGATATTCACTGTTAACCTATCTGAAAGTCATTTAAGGTTGCTGCTCCATTTCATTTGTTGAACTGAACACTTTTGTAATATAGTCAAAGCATTATTCAAGTTGTACTTTGGAAGACAAAAACCTTTCTAGAAATAATTAGAGTTGCAATAATTTCATCTACACTTGACTGAATAAACCTAACAGTCATCAGTGTGTTTAAAATGTTGCATCTGAACCTCTTTTTATGCAAAACCACCATTGATCGCTTTAACGCTGTTTGTGGCTTTCTACTAACCAGCTTGGCATTTTGCCTGCGTGACTACCATCCCTTATGAGGATGAAGGAAGACACCCAAGAACCGATTGGATATAATAATCAGTACTAATCCATTAAAATCACTCTTACACCTTTGTGGCTGAGTGTATCAAGTAAATAATGGATCTGCACAAGCAGCAATGAAGGTATCAGGGAGGCAATATCGGACATGAGGCCACCAGCCTGGACTGATACGGGAGGCAAGAGCATCACAGACAGGAAACACGTTTTGAGACATAATCAAAGTGTGTAATGGAAGTTTCCAGTATCCTAACAATTTTTTTTTATAGGGTGGAATTAAAATCTTGCAAAATCATCATAAATTCAAGAAAAGATGACCCTGGAAAATAAAAATATTTACATTTCCATTAACCGAGGTAGAGCCCTCTCTTTTGTTTTTGTAGTATGTTAACAAAAAGGCTATTAGTATGGGAAATAACAGAACTGTTTTCAAGTTCTTTGTTATGTCTGCTGATTTTCTAGGAACATTTCGAAATGAATGTTTAACTCTGAAGACAAATGCTACTGGAAATACCGCCCAATTCCCTAGTTCTGGACTCCTGAAAAACAGAACGGTATCTTATCTCTGGTTACTTTACCTTGGACCAAAAATGTATTAAGATATTTTGTACTGGAGTGCAATACACCAGTTTGGCAGACAAAAACAGTTAATAAAAATTATGACTAAATTCAGCTGTGCTTGAAGGGGCCAATACATTTATTTTCTGTGTGATTTTAAAAAATTAGGTTTGGGTTACATTTCTATTAGGTTTGCCCAGAAGAAAAGAGAATCGCGGTTATTTATAGAGAATTTCTTAAATCCCTTCTGTCAGAAATGTAAAAAAAAATCATATTTAAATATCTAAACATTAAAGTACATCAAATATACTTAAATAAAATTAAATTGATTATATGTTTCTCGTTGGTTAAATATTAAAATATACTGAAAATGGGGAAAAGTTCCATAAGAGTTATGTTTTTGCCCCTTGGTTGTGATTGGTGGGGCACATACATCTATTCACATTGTATCGCAGTAATACTGACTATTAAATACATAGTCCAATCCTTAAATATACAAGAAAACATGTTGTATATAGTGGCTGTGTATGCTCTAATTTCTTGCTCTGTTTTGTATACATATTGGTCATTATTATTATTTTTTGGTCTTTAGGGTGTGCTCCTGTATCTGTATATAGTTTAAGGATAGCTGGTGGTCTACGTTATTTAGCTCTGATTATTATTATTATTTATTGTTTTTTAGAGCTTAGTGATAAATTAACCATGTTGTAAGTAAACCAAATACATACAAGTGTATGCATGATTCTGAATAAGAGGAGTTTTTATTTTTGTTGAAAAAAGGGTTAATTTATACTATGAGAAAAACGTGTGGATAATCTGTGTCTGTTTTTAATATGAACAATCTGTTTCAGATAATTCAGAAGGACATTGCTCAAAATTCTTTCTTCTACAAAAATGCACAAATGGCATTGTTTATATTTTAGTACATAGTAAAACAGCATGCATTTTACGTTATATAAAAAAAAACAATATTATTTTGTACCATAAATTTGTATTGGTATTTTAGTATGTTAGATATATGTTTATTTTTCAGTAGGTCATCTTTTTAAATGACATTTTTTTATTTACCGTATATTGCTCGGTCATATTCTGCAGTTCTGTACAATGAGTCAATAAAAAGTAAGGAGGGCCATGCTCAATAAACATGGAGGTATATTGTTAAAAGGGTAGACGTCTGAGGTGGAGTAATCAGTGTAGACTCCACTTAAATTAATATTACTGGATATATGTACAAGAGGAGGGAGGTTAGGAAAGGTGAGGGAAAGTTACTTGGGAGAGGAGATTACAAAGAGCATTCTAGGTGAGAGTCAATATTTTAAACTGGATCCTGAAACATATGGACAGGTAGTAAAGACATTGGCAAATAGGGAGCGGTATCTATAGAATGAGGGGTTAAGAGAATAAGTCTGACAGGAGCATTCATGATGGATTCAAAGGGAGAGGAGACCAGAAGGGTTGCAGTAGTCAAGTTGAAAGATAATGAGTGCATTAACAAGATATTAAGAATGTTGAGAAGGGAAGCAGAGAGGAAGAACTATTGTAAAATAAGACACCGAAGTTGTGATCCAAGACGTAGAATAAGAACCAGGAAAGAAAAGTGTCGTGGATACCAAAAGTGCGAAAGGGTTGGAAGGATAAGAGTGAGGTCCACAGTGTGAAAAGCGGCAAAAAGTATGGACCATTGGATTTAGCATTGAATAAATAATTGGTCCCTTTGGCAAAAAGCTGCCTCAATAGATTCAGAATTGAACAGGCACTAGAGATGTTGGGGGCCAATAAAGATGCAAGGGGTCACATGTTGCTGGTGTTGGCAGTCGGAAGTTGCCTTTATGGTTATTGGTGATATGTGGTTGGCTGGTACGGTGCTTGATGGAACACAAGCCTAAGGGTGGAAGTGCTGAACACTCCCTGGGTAACACTCAGTTGATGCAGATGTTGGTATGTAGATGCTGGGCTTTGGGCACCGGCAGTCTCTACAGGTGATTTGTATGATTACGCAAGTACCAGCCGTCATACTTTGTTTTGGTTTTAATTGGTCTGTTGTTGCCATTTAGTAATATGTATTCAAAGTTAAGAGTGGTATTATATATGTTAAAATAAAGATTGGATGTTATAAGTGTGCCAAGGCTGGGGAGATTGTAAGCATTCACTGTGGCCCATTTTATCCAAATGCTGAATAAAACATATTACCGTATTAAAGACATTCTTGTGTGTGCCTGGTCAATGGAGTATTGGAGCCATGGTTGACAATACCCTAGCAACTTTCTGGGTTTGACGTGGAGCCTCTGTTTCCTTGCAACTAATTCTTCTTTTTCTAGGCAAGGAGCAGCATTTGGCCATACCCACTTCCATCTGTTCCCTACCTACTAAAAGCTGTCCCAGGACTCTTAACGTAAGCTTTAGTTTTTACACAGTTGTTTTTCCAATTTTTCCAATTTTATAGCAATAGGTTAAGAGTTAAACCAATTGTACTCTATTATGCACTCTATATTGTATATGACATTGTACATTAAACTACATATCTGAGTAGGCATTATATTGAGTAGTTCTCACTAAAGCACAGACAATCATTATAAGCTTAAACAAATTATCCATGAAAAGTAGTTTATTTCATTGATGAAAATAACTCAGCATGCCTCCCTACGAAATATTTTTGATTCTTGAATGTAAAACAATCTGAAGTATTTTGCGTTGGCTAGGCTATTTCCTGGGACAGTCTAGCAATTGCGATACTCAGACGTGAAATCTTTATAATACAATAGACTGTCTATTAAAATATGCCATTTTTGGCACGTGTAACCGTTGCCAAGTATCAGTTTGGCTGACTGAATCAGGTAAAAGGAATGGACTTCCTCCAATAAATATTTATCTCGGTTAATGAAAGGAAAGTCCCAACAGAAAAAATAATATGAAAACATACTTTAAGCGTGAGGACAGTGAAGGTGGAGAGGGTGATAATAGACAACAGGTTTCTATTATTACATGGATGCTACCAAGCACATTTATTATTACCTATGAAAATGATTTACAATGTGATTTGTAACATCTATATACAGTGTTATCAGCCTAAAAGTCTTTCACACCTAAATATTAAATTACAGTGGATTAGTGCAAGAGACTGCATGTGAGGATATATGAGCTAACGCCACTATTTCAATCTCTACCTGTTAACCTGTTAATCCTTTCAAAAAGGGAAACTTGCCATATCTTGCATGAGACAGGGTTTAAATTTGTACAGATCTATAAAGATTTTCCGTGTATAGCTATAGATGACGGATAGATACATATTACCACTCATCAACCCCACACATGTGGTGAGTCCTCGGTAATCCAGTGTGCAGCACAGAGGTTTGTGCCTTTGCTGAATCAGATCTTTCTTCTCCTTGGCTCCTTTGGGTGCAGATTCAACCAAGCCCCAACACCTACTAACCTACTAACAGATTTAGTTAGCACTTTACAGAAGAATAAAAGAGGGGGTTATATAAGTACAGTGGTACATAGACATTTAATAGGGGTATAATAGGCATATCTCCCAACCGTACCGCTTTTCGCAGGATATTGGGAATCATGGGCCTGTTGGGGAGATCCTTTGATTTACAGCTACTACATGGCCTTCTCATGACACTCTTCGGATAAGGTGGGCGAGTGGCCATGCCTCTGGCACCAGCCCTCCCAACTTCTTGCCACACCCTCAAAAAGAACAAGGTCGCCCAAATGGCACCGTAACCAGCCTCCTAGTACTCTCTGAAGGGAGGTGAATAGATTAATGCAATATGAGAAGTACCGTATTTGCTCAATTATAAGACAACCCCCACAAAATTTGAATATGAATATTAAAAACTATGATTGAGAAAAAAAATGTTGCCGCTCTGCCCCAGTTTTCCACATCTTCCCCCCAGATATGCCTTATACCCCTATATGCCACTCTATCCCCCCCGAAATGCCTTATACCCCCTATATGCCACTCTGCCCCTCACAGATATGCCTTATACAGCCATATATGCCACTCTGCCTCCCTGACATGCCTTTTAACCCTGTATTTGCCACTCCCCCCAGATATGCCTTATATACCCCTATATGCCACTCTGCCTCCCTGATATGCCTTTAACCCCCTATATGCAACTCTGCCTCCAGAAAACCATTATACCCTCCATGCCACTCTTACTCCCTGACTTACCAGTGCATCCCTAGACTTGTCCCCCGTGCTTCAGACTCCCTGTCTAGTGGGGCAGCCAGTGGAGGTCTGTGAGATGCAGCGCTGCGGGGGATCTGGATCTTAGTCTTGTAGTCAGACCTCTATTTGAGGTCTGATTATAAGATGACCTTGAATATAAGACAAGGGACATTTTTCTGAGCATTTGCAAATTGGAATAACTTCATTTCAACAGCAACAAATTAACAGATATAGGAAAGGCTGAACTTGATGGATGCATGTCTTTTTTCAGCCTATATAACTATGTAACTATTTAACTAACTATGTAATTTTGAATTACATCAATAACAATATATAGATATATAGATGTGCATATATTTATATGTAAGAAGCACCAGCATATTTGAGAAATTGGATTATACTGTACAACATGCTCTATTCACTAAAAAAGTTGGAGTTAAGGGTTAACTTGACTAGCATGATTAGACTTAAACTGTGTGCGCTTTGAATGCTGCAATATGTAGAGAAAATTTAATATTTATTAATATATCAGTTTATGAGTTGATGAAAGGATAAGTTTATAGGAAATTTAACCCTTAATGTGACTTTTTAGTAAATAGATCTAAGTGAGAAGTTCAGTAACAGGACCCTTTTGCAAGGTAAGTGCAAAAGTAAAGAATTCTGTAACAGAGTTAAATGTACACAGGAAGGTTAAAACCTAAAATGAACAAAAAAACACATGCAATACTGTGCAAAAGTTTGAAAAAATACAGCAAAGATAGACATGTTAATAGTTTATTTGTATCAATTACCAAAATGCAAAGTGGGTGAACAGAAGAAGAATCTCCCTCAACATTGTCTGTTTCTTTCTGGAAACCCCTTTGTTTAATCATACACTTAACTATATGCATATAAAATCTCTGAAGGCAAAGGGCCGACACACCAAATATTGATTTTATTTGAATTTTTCTTCTATTCACTCACTTTGCATTTTGTTAAATGATAAAAATAAACTACGAACACATTTATCTTTGAACACAGTCTTACTTTATAGGGTTTATATATATATATATATATATATATATATATATATACATATATATATCCCTTTAAACACCTACAATACGAATACTATTACAGGTATAATGCATGATTACTAAATGCGACAATAAAAACCTAGTGCATTGTTTTAATGATTATGAAATCAACCACTTTTAATCCTTCCTATTTCAATCAGTGGACAAGTTGTAAGGTAAATTGCATGTCTAATAGTTCTTTAGAGAACTTACCAGACCTATGCATGACTCATACCTAGAAATCTGAACCATATAATAACCCCAATGTTCTTTTAACAACATTCCACCATGGCACTCTTCCTACTACATCATGGCATTGGAACCCTTGTCTATAATAAGTAATCTTTGGGTTTTTTTCTGACCCCACCTGTAGAAAATTTGTTGTGTTGAAATAGTGTTGAAAATATCCAAGCATTGCGTGTATGGTATGACATTGTGGTCTTTTTATTTGTTCACATTACGTGATTTCTAATAATTTGTGTTTTTACTTGAACATTACATCGTCAGCACTGAACTGATGCTTTCATTCATTTAATCTTACATCACATCCTTCTGGTAATCTGTGTAAACGGCTTTTGTAGAAATATCCACTAAAAGAAATATTTGCCTACGTGCTCCGGGTATGCATATGAAAATGAATTAAACAAGTTAGGGAAAGGTCAGATTTTTAAAGTTTGTGTCCAACAGCAAATATGAAAAATATTAGGATAACATATAAGTGTATATAGGGGAATAACAACCAGAATGTTGTTTATACTGTTAAAATCTGAGGAACGTCAGAGTTGAATTCAACACTGGTAGCTTAGATAAGGTAAGATAGAGAACGTGGACTTTTCATTTAGACCTCAACATGTGGAATGTCTTTTAAAATTGTTTAATACTATTTCTTCAGCTGGAGCTTATGGTTGTAAATGTAGATTCTTACAACCACCCTCTTCTCCTTCTGTACCAGTATGTCTTAACATGTGTTAATGCTATTGTTAATTTTGTGTGTTGTCGATATTAGTGTTAGTAGTAATTCTGTTTTCTCAGCTTTTGTAATACAGCTATGGAATATGGAATACGTTCTGTAAATCTAATGTAATTTAATAAGAGTGGATGGCTAAAGGAAACTAAGACAGGAAGATCAGCAAAAGTAGATTATCCTAACATGCCTATATTCCGTAGTGCTGAAAAACAGGTCTTTTTCCAGCTTCTTCTATTGATATTAGGCAATAACTAAGGAAAACCACGCTATATTACAGTGAAATATTAGTACAGGCAGAGGCTACATCTTTACTTCAACATCAGGCTGCCGTTTGACTGTGATAGCCTTCTTTACTATGTCACCTTCTGATTTCAGTCTGTAATAGATATTTAAAGCCAATTGGATGTGATTTGTCCAGCAAATGGGCCAAGAGAGGTTTCTTCATAGAGGTAGCCAGATTCTACAAGTAAAACTCACAAGTAAATATTGGAGCCCTATTGGACAAAACCAGCATGATATTGTGGACCTTTCACAAAAGGAACTTATAAGCGAGCAATCCTACCATTTATACAACAAAGTTCCTCCTTGGGAGAGGCATCTATTGCAGGTAAGAATCAAATATTGGGAGGTTCTGTGAAGTGACTGAGGTGTCCTATACCAATTTATATTAAGCGTATAGGAAATGAAGTGAGACTTTAGTAACAACCTATGTGCAAGGTATGTGCAAATTTTGCAATAGATCTAAAAGTATGCAAGAAGGTTGATATAACTAATCATTGAACAAATTTAAACTCAATAAAAGCACTGATTTCCCCTTATAAAGCTGCATTGTAAACTATAAATATAATTGGGAAATATGATATATCAATCGTAGCATATCACTAGGTAGTGAGGAAATCAGTGGGTTAACATGCAGCTTCTTCAGGTAGCCAATTGAAAGACAAAAAAGTTGTATTGACTGTTCTTTTAAAGCTATCATCTTGTGTTAAACACTAATTCTTAAAGTCCACATTTGTGCCGTTGGTGTTTATCAGTTGGGCATGTGCATCTAGTAACAGGAAGAACATTTTAACAAACCAAAATGGTATATTGTATTCCGAAAATGTCACTGAACAATCTGCAATCCTAATTGTTCTTTCATTCAACTTCGTCCCTAATGTCCACATTTTATTCATCAGAGATGGCCTATATAGAAGAAGACATGGTTTGTGAAACTCTGGAATTCTGGTTTGGATGACATAGACGTAGTTTAAGTATAAGGATACCAATGACTTGCAGCTGTTAAAAATATCAAAATCGTTTTGTATATTTTGCAATCTGGAAAGATTTGGATTTAGGTAAATTAAAAAAAAAGAATTGACCCCCTCCCCCAGAATTACACACTTTATATATGTTTTTGCAATATGTACTACCAATCATTATACCTCAGATGTATCTTTTATTTGTTTTGAGATAACTGAGTAGAGAGCAATGTCTGATGGTAAAAGCTAAAACAGATAACTAAACCTTTGTTACAGAGAATTCCATTTCATATTTGTTTTGGGTTACTTCAGTTATTGCATGCATTAGTCTTCCAGATCACTAATTATAAACTGTTTGCGCTTGCTTGTAGGGGACTTGTTAGATCCTTGGGGAAGCTCGCCTGAGCCAGCACTAGACCTGGCTGGTGGTGAGCATACTCTGCAAGCACTTTGGCAAGCAAGGGATGTATTCGGTAGAACGCATCTCTTGCAAGTCTAAGGAGCTATGGAGCAGTGGACTCCTTCTACAGTCCCCTAGCTCCTTAGCCTTGCAAGATGTGTTCTGCCGAACTAGCAAGTGCAAATACATTGAGGGATTCAGCATTGAGTGGAAATGGGCAGACAGTACTCCTTAATCCACAGATCAAATTCCCTCAATGAACTGTAGCTCCCCAGTGCCGGCAGTACTCATGCAGGCCCAGACCATGACACTTCCACCACCATGCTTGACTGTAGGCAAGACACACTTGTCTTTGTTCTCCTCACCTGGTTGCCACGACACACACGCTTGACACCATCTGAACCAAATAAGTTTGGTCTCATCGGACTCCAGGACATGGTTCCAGTAATCCATGTCCTTAGTCTGCTTGTCTTCGGCAAACTGTTTGCGGCCTTTATTGTGCATCATCTTTAGAAGAGGCTTCCTTCTGGGATGACAGCCATGCGGACCAACTTGATGCAGTGTGCGGCATATGGTATAAGCACTGACAGTCTGACCCCCCCACCCCTTCAACCTCTGCAGCAATGCTGGCATTGCTCATACGTCTATTTCCCAAAGACAATCTCTGGATATGACGCTGAGCACATGCACTCAACTTCTTTGGTCGACCATGGCGAGGCCTGTTCTGAGTGTAACCTGTCCTGTGAAACCGCTGTATGGTCTTGCCCGCCGTACTGAAGCTCAGTTTCAAGGTCTTGGCAATCTTCTTATAGCCTAGGCCATCTTTATGTGGAGCAACAATTGTTTTTTTCAGATCCTCAGAGAGTTCTTTGCTATGAGGTGCCATGTTGAACTTCTAGTGACCAGTATGACAGAGTGTGAGAGCGAAACCTTTTAACACTAATGAGTCACATGACACCGGGGAGGGGAAATGGCCAATTGGGCACAATTTGGACATTTCCACTTAGGGGTGTACTTACTTTTGTTGCCAAGATTTAGACATTAATGGCTGTGTGTTGAGTTATTTTGAGGGGACAGCAAATCTACAATGTTATACAGACTGTACACTCACTAGTCTGTAGCAGAGTGTCATTTCTTCAGTGTTGTCACATGAAAAGTTATAATAAAATATTTACAAAAATGTGAGGGTTGTACTCACTTTAGTGACATACTGTATATGTTCTCCTAAGCATAACTTCAGGTAGCTGTAAAACCGACCATCAAGTCAAGAATAAAGGATTTAAGGGAATATCATATAAATGTTTTATTTTCTTTATTAATAAACATGTTCTGACATCCAATTTAAGATCATCTAAAATGCTAGATTTTGTATCCTGTATTTAAATGTTTTATGTTTTCAAGATGTTATTCCATTTGATATACATTGGACAAGGACTGTAGCATCCTCCTGTGGTCAAGTGAGCAAAATGTATTCATCTTAAATCACCGTTGAAGAAAGTTTGATTCTCCATATCAAATGAGTATATAGCAAATATGTTTTATTTTTCTCTAGGTACCTCAAAGATTTATACGTGGTTTATATCGGAAATAAAAATCCAAAAGATTTAGGAGACAAATGTTATTTATATATATATAACCCAAGGTCTTAATTATTTGCTTCTACTAGCAATAGCTTCCTTGCTTTGCATTAAATAGAAATGAAAATTAGTCCTAACATGTTTTAATATATATATATATATATATATATATATATATATATATATGCGTTATTTTCCAAACATGTGTGTTGTCTTGACCAAAGTTGGGTGGTCCGCGGTGGCGTTAATGAGACATGCTAGTAACGTTTGTGTAAAGAAAATTATGACAACTTTTACAGAACTCCAGTCTTTGAGGGCTAATATTTTTCTCAGTGACACACAACTATTTCATTATTAAAAACCTAAACTCAGGCAGGCGTAGAGCCTTGGGGACCAAGTTCGATATCCCCTATCTACAGTAACTGTGCCGAGTAGTTTACTGTATGCTAGCTGCAAAATATCTGTTTCTAATCACAATGCACATGTGCATGGTGACAGTTTAAAGGTATACAGTAAACTTAACTTTTTAAGCAAAATTTCAAATTAAAGTGTTCATATAGTATATATATATATAGTCATGCAGTCGGATACCGAGACACAGACATTTTTTTTTTCTTTCTATTTTTTTATCACTGATGTTAAACTATTTGAACTGCAGAAGCAACTTTTGACCTTTTAAAAAAAAAACAGGAAATGTTCATTTTTGGCAGAACCCACCATTCAAAAATGGGTTTGGCCTATCTTACTACAATAGTGTTTATAATGACTCTATGTGCTTGTAATAAGAATACCTAGGTTAACAAACTGTAGCAAATAAAACAGAGGACCATTTTAGACCCTCGACACTAAAAATATAATGAAATCATTATTTGGGATATCAAATCAATTTAACATTTTGTTTATTGGATAAACCAAAACACACTAGCTCTTAGTACTCAGAACATCAAGGCATGGCAGTTTTAAATAATATGTATATGAAATTAGGAAAACTTTGTCTCAGTAGATGTTTCTGGACCATCTCTGAGCAAGAGTCTTGCGTTTTTAAGTTACATGAATCTTCATTAAAGACACAATCAGGTATGTATGGAAAATTGTATTGGAAACATAATGCACACATTGTAAATAATGTATTTAAGTATAACATACATTAACATCATTAACATATAAAATTAAATTTACTAATGCCGCTTATAAGATTGTATGGTGACAACCCGGGCAAGGAAGTCAGAGAGGAGCCTAGCTGCATGGGATACAAAGGACTGTCTGTACCTCACTGTGCATGATTAACTAATGGAAGGTTCAGACAGGACTGATAAGCACAGACAAGGCCAAGCAGTCAGAAATGGTTGCACCAAGGCAGGACTGTGACTAGCCATGCCTTTAAAAGAGCAACCAATAGTGCAATTACTGCAGGTGGTAATCCTAGTGTTGTTGACAAGCAATTGTTCATATAGCGGTAAGTCATATTTTCTAACTATAGTCGTGTTGAAGCAGATACACAATACGGAGGCAGATCCCCTACTGGACCAGAATAAAGTACTGCATTGACAGATTTATAATCCCCATATGGAGCTAAAATTTCTCAAGATGTGCAACTGGTGCATTTTTCTACTTTACTTTCCTCTTAACTGAGAGCAGGACAGTGACAATGACAAAGGGTGGGTTAGTGGTGTTTGGAGAACCAGAATGGCTTATAACTGGAACAGATGTAGGGTTCTTCATAGACTTCTGGTGACTTAGATATTGCTCATATTGGGTGAGGTTTTCTCTGCCTATGACTGCCCTATCAAATGCTAGGACAAGATCTGGGCCCCTAGATGGCCCCTAGATGGTGTCTTACAGTTTGTGGTTTTCTGATGTTACCCTTTTGCCTTATTTGTATGATGGGAGTGGTCTTCCTTAGATATATCAGTTATATCCTCTTCACAAAGATCGGAGGTTCAGACAGGACTGTATAGTACAGGCAAAACTGGATGGTATAGGCAGGACTTATAAGTGCGAACCGGACTGGTTAGCGGAGGCAGGACCAAACAGTGTGAAATGGCTACACCAAGGCAGGACCACTATTAGCCAGATGGGCAGAAAAGACTAAGTCACTGACAGGCCAAAAGCTAGACAGTCCCCAGGACAAGGCACTTTGCAGGATAGCCCACTGGCAGGGCCCTTGGCTGAATAACCCTCGAGCAGGGCACTACAAGTAGCAACAGATTAAAGAGCCAATGACAGAGTCAGAAGGGCTGCGCCAGATAACAAGGTAAACAGGGAAGAGCTGACACAATCAGATTGTAGCCAGAGTTCCCAAACCATAAATACATACAGGCACTTGGCAAGCAGGGTGAAACTGTGACACAGTCTGTTGTCAGATGGCTCACAAACACATTATAAAATGGTTCAAAATATTTTTGCTTTCCTTCTATACACTATTTATGTGTCTTTTTTTTAAGCACAGGATACATGGGTGGCTGTTATGCCCCTGTTTCTGTGATATGGAAGGCGAGCTAATATGCCAACTGCATGAAATGACTATGGATGTGTCATGTGTCCAACACTTGGCAGTGGAATCTCACTAAAGTCAAAAAGCAACCACCAGGTAAGGAAACAGTGTCATTAAGACAAGGATCAGTGAAACAAACAGGGATTCTCAATGATTCTTCAAAACTGGGCTTCTATTAACTTTTGGCAAGAGTAAAAACAACGTCTACTTAATTAAAGGCAAACAGTCAAATTTAATACAGAGAATCATTAAATATGAAGTACATTGTCAAATTACGTTTGTTTTATCATTCCCCATTTGTCTGTCATTGTTAAGGGATAGTTAACAGTCTCTCACATACTTTTTTAGTGTATCAGCTGTAAGCTGTAAGAAATGTAAGAAGCGCAATAACTTTCAGCCAAATAGTTACGACACATGGCACCATCATCTGAATCGGTTAAAAGATCAAAAGTAGAAGAGATAGGATCAATGCTTTGCTCTTAATGGAGAAATGATTTTGGCTGAGTGCAACACATTCTTGCAGACAGTGCCTGCCATGTTTATAATATTTTTCCAGGAGTAGATCACTGTGGAGAAACATCACTTAAATATGGCAGTAAATAAACAGAGATGTAGCTAGTCATCTGATTCTAGGAATTCATGGCTGAGACCCTAGCCACAATTATTGCTTAAAGCTCTTCAAGTCTGGTAGGGAATGAGCAGCATTAACCTTTGAAAATAACATTGGCTTCTCTCATTAAACTATTTTCAATTCCCATTGGATTTTTGAGAAAACAAGGTACATCAATATAAATAAATGTTCCTTTAGGACAGACACACAGTGAGGAGAAGGACTACTAGCTAAGTAGACAGACCTCTTCAGTTGAGCCTCTGGGTATCTTCAGTGATACATGCTGCACAGTTTCTGGGTGCTACAAAAGCAGGAGGATAATGCTACAATGGAGTCATCCACATAAATGATGCTACATTGTTTCTTAAATACCCTGAGCCATCCAGAGAGCAATAAAACAACTGTTTCAGGATTCACTTGGTTCTTACTGGCTATTATTTTGTTAGTTTCTGTCCCAGTCTCGTTGTTCTGTATTTTAATGCAGCTTATTGCCTCTGTTTCTCAAACCAAGTACACCTACAGCAGTAGATGGCTCCTATGCACCAAGTGGGTCCAAATCTGGGCACAAGAAACACAAGAAGTACCATGTATATATATGCTGGACTGGCAATGTTGAGGCAGCCCTGGTCCAGCAGCTGCCTGATGACATACACTATGTGCCGCTGACGGCTGGTATATGCAGCCACTGGTCGATGCACCCATGGGCATTTTCCTTATGTGGCAGATGGCCGGTCTAGGCCTCCAATTTATACATAGTGAGATACCTTAGTATTCCCTGATAATTAGATTGTAAACTCACAAGAGCATGTCCCTCTTCTCGTTCCATACACAATATTGTAGATTATCACAGGAGATCTGAAAGACAGGCATTGATTCAGACACAGCCAACCAATCAATTAGCCAACCAATCAATTGATAGTAACAGATATAATAACTATTTTATTATATATGTACTGAGGCATACTAATATATCTATAGATATATGTATATAAGTTATTAATTTAAAATATATATTTAGTTTGTCATTAATGATATGTTGATTCTTATACACAACATAGACCCTTGTCTGGTAGCTTATTAGCGTGCATTTCCTCACATGTATTAATGGTTTCAAGGTATGTGGCCCACAGTGAGTCATTGCATGACATACTATTTATTAAGTTGCTTTATTTAAAGGGAACATGAACATACCTTTAAATGGAAAGCAATGATTGCGAGACAAAGTGAGGCCTTGTACAGTGTCAGGATGTTAAGATGACATCACTGTGGCATGAAGGTTATGCTATGATTGTAGAATGCTGTAAAAATATGCCCTTCGGCAGGGTTCCCCCTCCCCTCGGGATGTGACAACAAAGGAAATACCAAAGATAAAAGCTTAAGTCACTGGTGGATATGCACTTCATATTAATTCCATGGTTATGATCACAGAGCTTAACTTGGAGCATAATGTAATCTCGCAAAGCAAAAAGTGAATTGTGAAAAAAGACAGACATTTAAAAAAAAATACTAATAAGCTAAAAATACAATTTTAAATGGTGATATCACCAGCTTTTGATTAAGGTGAAAAACATGCAAGACCATTAATCACATTCCACTGGAACAGAAATGTTACTAATCAGTTTGACATATACCCCCCATAGTAGATATGTCACACTTGTAACAAATAGTGATGGTGAATGCGTCATGGTTTCAGTTAGTCACTATCATATTCAAAAGTTACTATTAATTCTGTCATTAATGATCAAAGAGTCATTAATGGTCAAACTCCCAATGGAAGTAAGCGCATTCAGGTGGGTCAGCAAACATACTATTTAAGTGTATCGGAGGGAGCTTTGTATTGCCATTTGGTCTACTATGTTTTTAACCTACCCTTGACAGAGCGCATGTAGGTTTGCATGTTGATAGCCCCTGAAGATCTTGGGCTTAAGATTTCCTTACTTTTAGTTGTACGCATTCTATCAAACAAAAACTGAGCAGAAAAAAACCTTCAATTTCATCCACAAACTATTTCATGCTTCCACTTTTTATTGCATAATTTCTAAGGTTTGACATAATTTTTTGATTATGACAACAAATCACAAACAAAATAAGACAAAAATAAAAACATACAATGATAAACCTGTCTCTTTGTTTTCTTGCTGTGCTAAATTTCACAAATCCTACAAATTTCTAACTCATAAAATAATAATTGGTTTGTCCCACTGTGAAACTATGTGCTATTAATGGACATCACTAAGAAACAATATTTCACATTAATTAAAAATAATCAGGTCCTGTAATGAACCGTGTGGTAGAAACGAATGGCCGTAAGTGAATTCTCAACAAGTAGAATTTGTATATGTTGGCATCTATATACACTATATGAACAAAAAGATTGGGACACCTGGACACCAACAGGGACTTATGACAACCCAGTCTAAATACATAGGCATTAATGTTTAGGTGGCCCCCCCCCCCTTTGCATCTGCTTCTCCTTTCTTCTGGGATGGCTTTCCACAAGATCTTGGAGTATTTATGTAGGAATTTCCACCCATTAATCCAGTAGAGTATTTGTAAGGTCAGGCACTGATGTTGGATCAGAAGGCCAGGCTCACAATCTTCATTGCAGGTTATCCCAAAGGTGTTCTATGGGGTTGAGCTCAGGGCTTTGTGAAGTTCTTCCACACCAAACTTATCCAACCATGTCTTTATGGACCTTGCTTTGTGCACTGAGGTATAGTCATGCTGGAATAGAGAAGGGCCTTCCCTAAACTGTTCCAACAAAGTTTGAAGCATTATTTTAATCATTGGATGGAATATATCAAGAATGGACAAAAGTGTCAATCCTATGAAATGTCAAGGGGATTAACATTTCTGATTACAACACTGCCTCGAACATACTTAATAATGGAATCAGCTTTGGGTGACCGGCCATTGGAGTGAGCCTAGGCTTTCTGGTGCAGAGAGCTTATGCTAACACAAACCCACATACTTTTATACCGTACACTAACACACATTAACCTCTCTTTCTCTGAGCGTATCTTCATAGCAGCTTGTACTCTCTGTGTAACTTGCCACACCACTGCTACAGGATAACAAAATGTTGAATTTTGTGACCTCTGAGTGCCTTGGCCATAGGGGGCCAAGACGTGATGCGCCCACCAAATCCGCCTTAACACCTCCCTGTCCATCATAATGGTTGCCGTACCTACAATTAAAAAACATACCGGTATATCATGTGTTACACATCCTTGATGCTGGCAGTGCACAATGAATGAATATCGGCAAATCGGCAATACCCAGGGGCCTACAATGTCTTAATCCGGCCCTGTTTACAGGAGTAAAACAATATCCACAATTACAGATGGAATACATCAAAAATTAGGCAGTCAGCTTAACACACATTAAAAATCCTTTTAACATATTTAAAACTTTAGTTGTTTGGTACCCATAAAAACAGAATGGCGATAAAATCTTACAGAAATTACGAGTTTCCTTCATGGTCTTTAATATAGAGTTTTTCTTGGCAAATATTTCATTTATCTAAGTGTTCATTTGGACAGAAGCATAATGCATTCCCTATTTTGTGGATCTTCAGAAATATTTCTTTCACACTGTGTATTTTTCATTACCAAACATTCTCAAAATGATTAGAGTGCAGATGTGAATACAGATCAGTGTCGCCTACTATAAGAAGGAAGATTACATACACACTTGATTGGCAGTTGCTAGCTTTGGTCACAGCATTGCATATCAGATAAATACAAATGGACACTATTAAACAAGGAAATTAAAGTGCACTTCTTCAATTACAAATTAGATGTGCTTGGGTGCACAAGTCATTTAGCATGGTTATTAATAAAACACACAGCATTAGAAAACTATTAGAAAAGCACTATGTTGTCAGAAGATGACTTCTGAAAAAGACACAAAACCATTCTCATAGTAAGTACATTTTTTAGTTGTTAACATTGGATTATGAGCGCAATCTAGCAGATGAATAACATTTAAAAAGGAGCATATTAGGAATTTTTGTCTACAGGGCAGAGATGTACTTAGATATAGGTGGACTAGGTTTCATCCATAATGGAACCAAAAGCTCATTTGGAACACACCTGTATGGTTTAGCCTGTCCCAGGGAGTTTGGATCAAATCTAAGTAGTTCACCTTGAGGGTATTTGCCGTAGTAGGCTCAGATCTCCTTTTCCTCCGTTGCAGGCCATCATATAGGAGCCTGGTTCTTCAAGGAAAGTTTGACTGGTGTGTAGGTCAATACATCATTGCTACAAAGACAATGTATACTCCAATACAACTTTTGAAGTATAAACTTTGCACTATTGAACACAATATCATTTCTTAGTGTCGCATTTGGTTTCTCATATTTTTTCACTGAAAATGCCATTGTGAATACAATTGCCCGAAGACTTGGTGGGAGTGGTGGGCTTGGACCTTTTGGCCCCGAACACTCTAAATCAGTTCTGAGCCTGACTGCCCCTCAGAGAAATGCTAACTAATTCCAGAGGGATTTGAGCCAGACAACAAAAGTTGTTGATTGTCTATATTAAAACTGAGCTATCCCCGACATTGCTTTTATCATAATAAATGTAACTAAAAGAATGTATTTATTAAAAGTACTCATAACTTGTGTTGTGTTTTTTTGAGTATAATTGTTTTGGAGGCAAGGTTAATGAGGCATATGAAAGCTGAAACATATGTCTGAAGTTGTTGCTTTCTTTGAGCAGAGGAAGTTTGTTTTGCATTTAGGATCTATATTATCCTTGTTGGTGGTACTAGTCTGGCATAGGGCAGGTTACATAAGGGCTGTTCATTCTGGACTGAACTTTTCATTCGTCAGATAAACTGATCTTGTGTCTCAAAGTGGCACAGCTACTAATAACTACCGTAATTAATCTCCTCCCCCATTGATTAAAACTTTAGTTACTTTAATTGATGACAGTTATACTTTTGCATAGTAGGCATACATTTGCCTGTTGGGCACACAAATATGGCATCTTCATTTCTTAGTGATTGCCTGAATTAACCAAAACTCCACATGCCCACATCTGCTTCCCATTGCTACAACTTTCCTTCACATGGTTGATAATCTATTTCCAGTCTATTGCTTTGCTTTATTTTATAGAAATATACAGGGAAAATACAATGTGTTTAAAAACACCCCTTTCTTCAAGCTTTTCATTATTTGCAAGATTTATATGCGCGTAGCCATTTGCCAATGAAAAACATTCACCAAATGACTCTTAATGTTTATTACATAATAGACTGTGTAGTACTACCATACCACAGTCATGTTCCCTAATGAATGTCAGATTTTCTTTAAGCTAAAGGTTGTTTGTTAAAAAGTACTGCTTCATTCATTATGCTATTCCATTGCATAACTACTTGTGACATCAAAGGCATTTAACTTGTTTTTTCCAGTTTAGATACATGGTCTGCAATGACAACTTGGACATTGATGGCTAATGTGGAGAGAACTTAATCAATCAATCAATCAATCGGCCTAGAGCACTACCCTGAATAATATGTTTTTCAAATCCATTATGTGTATATATATATATATATATTATATATATACTATATATATATATTATTGAGAAATCCATTTATATTTACAATAAACCCATATACATTTGCCACTTTGCCCACCCCCAGTTATTTTCTGTGCAGGACATGCGTTTAGGCAAACTTATTTAAAGAATGCATATTAAAGTACTAACAGAGTACATAAATCCGCATTCTTCTTTAATACAACAGTAATACCGAACATGGATTGTAATGAGGGAATGTATTATGTATTACGTCCAGGGGCGGGCTGGGACCATCTGGTTGGGAAACAGGTAAAGCCAACTTGCCCCATCTGCGCGATAACTCACATACGCACTGGCACACATTTACACTTACGCACAATTACACACTCGTACTTACACTCACACACTTACACACTCATGCTGACACAGTCAATCATAGTCCCTCTAACACATACTAACACATACACATTTATGCTCACACATTCTTACATATAAGCTCTCACCCTAACATGCATAATCCCTCCCCTACCCTCTCAAACACCCCCTCACTTCCTTACCTCACTTGCAGTTTTCTTCCTGGCTGCTTCATGGAACATCACGTTTCGTGACCCTGCTGCTTCCCTACCTCCACCGGCCTGTCCAAAATTGTTCACAAAGGGCCAGTCCCACATAGACTAGCTTGTTTCATGTCAGACTAGCCCTTTGTTAACAATTTTGGACTGGCCCCGGAAAGTCTTTACTCCAGCATGTACCTGTTACTTCTTGTGTGCATTATCCCTATCATCGGGGAGAAAGAGAAGCTGTTCCCCTTCCATCTGTAAAATCTAGGTCTTTTAACTGTCAGATTTAACACACATAAGGCCTAGACACCTAGTCCACTGCAGATAAAGTTATTTGAGCTATTTCTTTCTCAGCATTTTTCAGGATCTGCTGGGTAGCTGTCGTGAGTAGTTGCCCCACTGGTTGAGGAGATCCTCTGATCTGCCCTGACGGGCCCAGGGAGGCGAAGAATAATTTAAGGCATGTGTTGTTGCAACACAGACCTCCATTGTAGCTTCCATGTGGCAATGCTTAGGTCAAGGTGGCTATTCAGGTACAGCTGGTGGGTGGCTATTTCTCCTTCTCTATCCTCTTCTTGGTCCAACCCCACCCCTCTCCGCCTTCTGCTACACTCCCAAAATATTTATCCTATTTTGGACATCTGAAATGTTGAGGAGTATACACGCTATGCATGTCTAGTCTTGTGGCACACAACTAAGCTTCTCCATGGCTTGAGATTTGAGGTTTCCTCTTGTAGGCACACCACAGCTCCTCTCAGCTTCTGTGCTATTGCAGAACTGGCATCAACTGGTCAGAGCCACCTCCTCAAGGAAAGTCAGTTACGCCTTAATAAGCAGAGAGGTTTCTATGCAGATACGTGCATGGGAATTGAAACAGGTAATCACAGGTTACACTAATATATACAGTTATGTTTTGCCATAAACAGGTAAACTAAGTCATATATTTGGAATACTGCAAAAATCTTGCATTTAAAATGGCAAGTGTTTGTTGCTCTGGTACGTTTACCTTTAAGTGATTTAGTGTATTCATATTACGTTCCACGGAGAATCATGGTTTTAATTAACATTCATGTTATAATGATAACTGGTGCCCATTTTACTAAAATTTTCATTATGGAAACATTAAAAAAAAGTCTTAGAAAAAGAAAAGTGACTGATGCGAGAGAATGAAAAAAGGTATATTATGGCAAAATGACTAGAGGTCTGTTTTAAAGCTAACTTGCAACAGGAAGGAAGCTTTGATTTCAAAGAGTGCTTTAAAGTTAAGAAACCTTCCAAATACTGTTACTAAGCTGATTCTATTGTGATGGTAATGACATGTTGCGTGGGAAGTAATGGTTTTATTTGGATGAAGAGAGAAGGGGCTTTCTTATGATTGATGTAGCATATGAGGGTCAAACCACAAAATCACTAACATACTCACTAGCCAACCAAAGAGAATTGAGTTACTCAAGTTTCCAAAGAGTTTCTATATGTTTCTAGTGAGTGGCAATATTTCACAAATTAAATATGTTTCCTCCTGAGGGTTTTCTTTACCAGTAAATTTACTTTCCACTTGTTTGATCTAGATTTTGCTAATCTCTTGCTGAGTCCACAGTGAAAGTACGCACTGTAGTATTACCACCCATGGTATATGTTCAGAAGTAAGACTAGTTTCACATACAGCACACTTAAAAGTGACAGTCAATGCCAAATACCAATTGATACAATGCTGTATAAATGGATGTTTTGCTGACTTCTCCTCAATAAATGACTTTTTTTATTGATGTTGAATTACATATTAGGTAACCTGTCTAGGGTATAGCCCAAACATTTAATTCTACAAATCAATACTAAAGCATTACATATACATTGAGCAGCATATTCTTCTTAAGATCTAGAATGAAAATTACATCACAGCATCTCAACCACTTAGCCGGGGGGGGGATTTGCAGATTGCCCTATCAGGTCCTTAATGTGTCACAGCTACATGGGACAGTTCGGCAGCTCAGAGCTCTCACTAGTATAGGCATGGTACGTAACGCAAGCATCTTTTTTTATTTGAAATGTTTACACTTGTATAAATATGATTTGCGCTTTTGCTATTACAGGAATATAATATAATATTAATTTAACATAATAAGCTAAAAGGCTAGACTGAGTGGTGTGTAGGTAATGACAATAGGGTGGTTTATAATGTTGAAGTTTCAGAACAGTGATTATTATATATTGTATTCTATTTTCACTATTATTGCACAAAGAAAAGTATACTGGTGAAATTTATGTTAAAGAGTATGTGAAAATTTGCAGTTGCACATTTCTGAGGAATTGTTATTGGTTAGGAGTTTATTATTTCATAAAGTATGATATATGATCACATGCTGCTTTCTGCTTGAAAACTGGAATAGCGACTGAACAACATTTTCGTTAGTATTAACAGCAATACTGATAAAACAAATGAAAAGGTCAAAGTTAGAATCAAACTTTACAGGTTTCAATTCAACAAAAGTAAAAAAAAAAGGGAATAAGAACAATCCGAGTACAAAATGCGTTTTTTTTTGTTTTTGCAAAACTATACCCCAGTCCCCGAGAGGACGCTTAAAAGTTACTCCATATGACATGAACAAATGCAGCTGTGTGGGACTAAAGTCACTTTGCTTTTAATACATGTTTTCAGGATAATAAAATATAAATTAAGCTGCAAATTAGTAAAACAATGTCTATTCTAGACCCAAATTCTCAAAATAGGAAAATGAAATTGGTGTATATGTATTTATTAAACTTCAATATATAGGTCAATTTATATACAGTCTCATGGTAAAAATTCAACTGTTTCATTAGGACATAGAGTTGTCTTCAAAGCAGTTCAAATGGGCCATCTATCCAGGGATAATACTGTTGTTTTCTATATAGTACCCCGTCTTTCTCATGCCTTTATAATGTATTTCACCTCAAAACACTGTTTATGTGTTCATTTGGAAGTACATGGCATAGTAATCTGTTTATCAGGACTAGAATATTATTATTTTTTGTTATTACTGCATTGTGAACTGGAAAACTCTTGTAATATTCTGTCCTGAAGATTTAAATAATCTATTCTAGTCTCAATGAACTGTGCTATAACGACTAGAATACAAGAGTAATATGAAATGACAATACATCAAGCCTAATTAGTGAACGAGGTGGACAGGAGAGCAGACATATATACTTTTAATGCTTTTTCACCCCTTGGTAAGTGTAACCCCTTGAAGGGCGAAAACTTGTACCCTGATTTTTTTTGGTTGTAAATACTTTGTCATCGATTCTGATTTCAATCCGTTGAGGATATGCTTGTTGAAGCCACCATAAACCAAAAAACATTTTCCCTATTTTGTTGCCAACCATAATGTTATGTTATCATGTTTGTTTGGGGATTGTTATGTTGCGCGGGATTCTCTTGTGCTATACAGCTTTTCTTAATACAATATTGCTCAGATACTCTAATGATCAAGATCTCATGGTGCTTAGAGTTTCTCTGTTTTCACAGCTGTTACAATTTGCGATAATTAGTAGCATATGGACCATAGAGCGCGAGAGATACCTTTTGCATCTGGTGATCCACAGAGACTTAGGATGGAATGTTTAACGGCTTTCAAACCTCATATTGTAATTATCATTTCCATTTCACACTCTTCTAATTCCACTGGTAATATCATAGCTAAGCAGCTAACGTCAGCTGTAAACGGAAGACAGAAAGTTTAATAAAATGCTTTAGGAACGTATACTTGTCCTCTTTGCTTATGGAAAATGAAACCAAGGTGATTTCTTTAGGGTTCATCCATAGCATGTCTGCAGAATGTTAAATATGTACAATTGTTCATAATACATTTATAAACAATTGCCACAAATTAAGGGTAACGCCTGTCTTTGGTATTCAAGGTCAATCGTTCCCAAGGATTATTAATAATAGAGTAATAACTAGTATTATGGCCAATAATAACTAGTTATACTATTATATTATCATTATATACAACTTAGCTCTAAAGAACATTAACAGATACTAGCCTTATGAATATGCTTGCATGTATGTATGATAAATTGATAGATACATATTAATAAGATTTACAGACGGATATGTACAGTAAAAAGTGCAAAGTGCATAGCAGATATGTTCCCATAGCACATTGACATTTGGTAACAAACATTATCAATCTGTGCAAAACAGAAAAAAGCATCCTTGACCTTACTTAAGGGGTAAAGTAAATACATCATTATGTAGCAATGTAGTCACACTGCGAAACAGATAATCAGGTCGCCAAGATATGTAACTGGTTAAGCTTTGACATAGGAAAAAACATTATATATATATATAGTATATATATATATATATATATATAATAATATATATATAATGAACTGCAGAACTTGGAAAGTGATTAAAAGTCAAAATTATGTAATAATTTATAAGTAAATATATGTTTTAATATTTTTTATTACCACTGTGGGGGAGATTTATCAAAGGGCAAGAACAGCTGCTTGTTTTTCTCGCTCATGTTCATGACAATTTGCCAGCTATGGTTTTAAAAGACGCCAGGGTTATCAAGCAGCAAGCTCAGGGAAGCATGATGTGAGGGGTGTCAATAAAACTGAGGTTTTCGTGGAACAGCGGGTGCTCAGGAGAATATCCCATAGCCAACTTTATTTCGGTATAGTTGATCAAACACAGGAAATATATTCTGCTTAGCACAACGCTTTTAATAAAATATATTATTTTTAAAATGACAGTAAAATCCCTTTACGATCTGCTATTTAGGATAAATTATTTTAAGATGTCATCATATGATGACTTTTTTGAGTGGGAATGAGCATTCTACTTCCACCCCTCCTAACATGCCCACTACTTACTGCGATAGGGTGTGGTGTTCATTTACACACAGAATGAATGAGCACATGAGACATTCAATCGCTTCAAAGGCAAGTGTTTGAGACAATTGGCAAATGACTATAGATGCAATATTGGCAAATACACAAATATGTATTAACGCATCACTATTTCAAGTTATATTCACCATGTTCATCGAAGAATAGGACCATCATAAGATAATATATTTAACGGAAAATAATAGCTCTGCCTTAACTTCTGCTACGCAACTTTACACACTGGTTATATTGAACTGGATACCCTGAAACTAAGATGAGACCAAAGATTGATATCCTGTTTTAGTCTTTACATCAACTTAAAAAAGACTAGATTCTAGCAAGCTCTTCTGTATCTAGCAGCTTTAAAGAGGCAGAAAAAGTGGTCACCTGAAGCGGACCCCCCTCAAGTACTCCAATGGTATGATGGCCTCTGTGTGGTGGGATGTTTTCAAATACTGCTATACCGAGTTAAAAAGTTGAGAGCAATTAATGAAAAAGGTTAGGTGAAGCAACTAATTGTTAAGAGTTCGTAAAATTTATATATTTAACTTTGACCTAATGCAGTATTAGGACGTATGAAAAGGCGTAATAACATTTGATTCATCAGTGTTATAATTTTTGTTAATAAAAAATCAGAATATACTGCCCAAATTAAATCTGCCGGAAAAAGTCCAGAATAATCTTAAAACAAAGCCCACAACTACACTGTGACAGAATGAGCTGTCATACAAGGCCCCAAGGTAGTCGGAGATGGCTCCAGCCTGGCTGCCAAACAGGCAGGAACTCCATTGTTTAATTAATCCCATCAATAGGATTGCTGATTGGGGATTAAAGGTTGGGCTGTATGCATGTATCTGTTAATTTATGTTAATGAAGTTCTGTGGCTATATCAGTCTATGTTTTACTACAATAAACGGTTCATTCCTGCTGTACTCAGTTCAAGGTAGTTGTGTCTACTTATTGGGTACACATAGCAGGGTTCCAAGGC
>VKOC01020690.1:0-12606 GCA_009364415.1 Spea multiplicata
GTCACACAGGCAATGCTCCTGACTCTCAAACACCCCTCCCCAAAAATGGTGAGAAGGGGGAAGGGTGGTTACCACTAACAAGATGAAGGCATTCACTTAGTGTATAATAAAATAAAAAAATAAAAGAAAATTGCTTGAGAGTCTTAGTGTGTTAAGGCGAAGTTCTGTCCCACTGATTCCACTCCCTTAGTAATAATATAGCCGTGAAAAATTAAATTCGTCAAACTTGGTGTACTGTGACGAAGTGGCGGGCTAAGTGATATAGGACCATATAGTGTCCTGGGATCCACGCCTCTGACAGGGGCTTTTAAATAGTATTTGCTGGGTTTTGGCTTTGTTGTGCGTAAAATGTTGGGCATACTGTTTTTTTTTATTTATTTTTTTTTGTAAGAGTGCGATAATTAGGTTTTTGTTACTTGAAGCAGAACAGCAGGAAAACAAAGTTTAGCGTGGGTGTCCCTCGGCTCCTGCTGTCTAAGTGTGATTTACGCGCAGTTAATTCAGTGTTACAGTCGAGTGCCGCTTTTCCTAGATGGACTTCGGACAGTAAGAGGCAGCCCTAGCCTGAGCGCCGTACGTGAAGCCAGCCTATCGTTACAAGGAAAAGGCACCTTCTGATATTATTCTGACATGCCTTACGACACGAGGACAATACCTCGACATGCATTTCTAAAACAGCACAGACCTCAGGAGTGCTAAAGAAACTAACAAGCGGCAGATATTTAGGACATACACAAGAACAGCTAGGGCAATCTAAACGTGGCTTCAACATACATCGCCTCCCAAAATGGCTGCATATTGTTTACGATACTTGCTTTAGGGGCCACGGGGCTCTCAATTTTAGAAGATTAGTATCAGGTGAATGTGTTACAATGTTAACTGCTTTATTAACTAAATTATGGGTTTTAGGCAAGCTGCAGCGTGATAAAGCTTTACCCGTCGTGCATTCTGCGGGGCTGGATTGGCCCCCCTATAGCAGAATGTTACCAGGACTGGACCCCCCATAGTGCATAGTGAATGCAACCAAAAAAAATCACCTACAGCACTATTTAATGATTAAAGCCCCGTGAATCTCGTCGGACGAAGAAAAATGTAACTAGAAAGGCTATTACTACTTTCTGGCCAAAACCAGATATCGCTTTAGATAAAATTGTAAACTAATAGGTAAACCACACAAAGACGAGTTGCCGGCGCTCGACAGCAACCACTTCAAATAAAGTCCGGAAACAGGGCTGGGGGAGGGGCAAAAAAAAAACAAAAAACGAAAAATCAAACCCAGTCCTCGGGGCTTGTCCCCGTGGAGTAAGCAATCATTTTCGAGTAAGGAATCCCGGCTTTCTCGGCGGTACATGAAACTCCCCATTCGTTTTAGAAAACATGGATCCCATGGTTGTGGAAGCCGAAACTTAATGCGGGAGGCGTAACGAGGCTCCTTAGCTTCCACCAGCGAGCCACGTTATTTGAGTTGAGCTTTAGTATACCATCTGGAGTATAACGAGGGAGCTGACAGTCACAGAGTCGAGTTAAATGATATGCTTTATTTTTAGTTTGTTAAACTTTATAATTCCGTATTTTTGCATGCGTATCAATACACTGCAGGGCTCCATGACCGCTCCTAATGTAAGTCCTAATGAAGCTTGCAGCAGACGCAGCGAAGAATGATGTCATACTGCAGCTCAGAGAGGAGGAACGCAACGACCACGAGCTCTCCGCTAACGCGCGGGAGAACAGCAGCAACTCACAGGAGATTCAATCAAATTTCTAAATTAACTGCGTGTACGTAGCAGATTAAACACACACACGCCACTATTTCCACCGACCCACCATGCCGGTGTACAGGAGCGGCCCCCCGAGAACATATTCCTTCTAGATCGCCATTCATTTCCAATGGTGAAATCAATTACAATAAAAAAATACGAGAACAAACAAACAATACAGCAGTTCCAAAACATCTCATGGGTGGCAACGATGGGAAGACAGCATTCTCGCTGCTAAACCAATAAAGGTCCCAAAAGACACAAAAATGACCGAGGACCACCGAAATAATTCAATTATCACAACTATATAAAATCAACGTATCAAACGTACAGCATAATATTATAACAGCCATTATATGAACTTTCATAGTCCATCCACCCCACCGCAAATATATAACGGGGTACGCAGAATCGCTCCTATGCATTTGCCCCTTTCTACACACAGATGCTATACTCGGCCAGCTGCAGCTTCTCAAAAATGCCTTTTTTTATCCTACAGATGAAATAATTTGTAGTAAAGTGTTTATAACATGCATTAACACGCGTTGTTCATTGGGGGGGCTGCATGGGATGCTAGGCTGTCCATTCAAGTCCACGTTTTCTTTTTTGGCCCGTTGGACACAGCGGGTCCGACAGACCTGACCTTTCGGAGTCTGCCTATGGGTACGACAGGCTCACTTTGAATGAGCGTCAAACTCTCAATGCAATCGCCCAGGGCAAGGGGGCAGACAAGCAGGGGGCCTGAGGGAATTATACCCCCCACCCCTGATCTTCTGTATGAGATGAATGAAAACACACAAGAGATCTATTTTTGTTCCCGAAATATCTGCCACACTGTCTACCGACCTCTGTATCCGGGCCTCTGAATCACACCATGCCTTAAATTACACCGTCTCTATGCGTGTACAGCACCGGGCGCATTGATATATATATACACACACACACACACATACATATACACACACACACACACCCCCCTATATATGTAATTTAAAAAAGCAATATATAGGTATATCGACAAAAACATGTATATAGCAGCAAATACAGGATTTTTAAATTTTTTTATTTTTTTTGAACTCCACACTAATTTTTCTAAGAAAAGCTTGTCCTAAAAATACCCGTCATGTTCAGTAATATGTGAGTAAGATGATTTTTTTTAAACTACGTGGTTCTCTCGCCCACCCAAACCTCCCACCGGAAGGAGCCGTCAGGCCAGGAGCCGGGATGGGTATTCATTCTCTACACGATCGTGCCGAATTTCACTTGCAGATGCCAATATCGCATGCTGTTAACCTCAAAGGGGCTGCTCGCATCGAGGTGTGCGCGAGGGTGGGGGGGGGATGGGCAATTAAAATGGGCAAGAACCAGGATTAGTGATTTAACCCTTTCATATCAACAACAAAAAATTTAAACATGGCTTCTCGTGCATTTCCCGACTCCAGGAGTTGGCAGCCAAGTCGAATGTTTCCACTCGCTGATTTCATTACGTACGGGAAACCAAATCCAGTGAGCTTTTACTGCAAGAAGGGGTGACCTGGCCCTGTATAATGCATAGATAATAGGGGGAGAGGTTTCTCTATCAATATCCTACAAACACAGTCACCACGGAAACCAGAGGAACGCGCCGGCACACGGCGCCACATTCTACACTTGTGTGTGTGTGTGTGTGCGTCTCTACGTGTGTGTGTGTGCGTGTGCGTTTGTCCCCCTTGCCCCCAGAACTGAATGAGAGCAGAGACTCCATGTTGACTGCATTAGTTAATGATGCAGAACACAATCTTGAAACTAGGCCACGGCCGGAGCGAGTGACTAGACTGAGTAGTTTATAAGTCATGACAGGTCCAGAACCCCACGATGATTCTGCTCTGCCTCCAGTCCAGTCCTGGCGAGGTCCCCAAACTCCTCCTGTCGGCAGTGGTGACCCTCGCCGGCTCAGCCGTCCGCAGGCCTCCTCGACTACTGCGACAGAGGGGGATGGGAAACAATTCGAGAAACTCACAAGTCCCTGGAAAGTAGGGCCTTCTGCCCTGGATCAAAGACTTTACACGACACAGACGTTCATTTAGCAAAAGTATTTTGGAACACAAAATCACTAAAAACAAACAAAACTTTTGCTTTTAAATGTAGCAATTTAATGGAATGCCAGTTTACATTGGGTTTATTTGTTTTTTTTTTCTGCTGTTGCGATTTGCTTGTTCGTTTTTATGCATCCAACGCACTTCTCACAATTCTTTTATTTCTATAGAAGCAACAATTCCCGCAGCTCTCCTTACAGTCCCTACATTCAAAGGGTCTCACAAAACTAGAACCACACTAAGACAAACAGAAACATTAAAGAGGACTCACTGATTATATATATATATATTTTTGTTATGTTCATTTACGGCCCCGCGCTGCTGATGAAAATGATGAATAAGGGGCCTTTAATAAAAATCAGACAGAAAACAAGAACAACTTGCCTGTGCAATTACGGGTGTTACTGGCTCTGAGTCACTGCGTCCGGGAAATTCCATTACATCATCAGGTTCTATTTAAATGATGTCATTAGAACCGGACAGTGACCTCTTTACCAGTAAAATAACTTTTACCAAACTTACATTTTTTAACACACTAATACGGGCTCTTCAACCCCCAATGAGAGACGACGTTTATTAAATGCATGCCATTCTGCTTCCCAACATATTTTTTCCTAATAATAATTATACCTGCGTTAGTCATTGCCCTGACTGATTACCTACATTATTGGGAGCTAGTCTGTGTAGTGTATATAATTATATAATATATTATATCATATACACACACATACATATTAAAGAGTATTCTAAATACAGAAACCGACAAATCCAATCTAATGAAAGGTGCCGTTTCAGCCATTCTGCTGAATTTAATATTTCTTAATACAAAATCATTGCCAGCTCCACTTAAAATAACTGGGGCAGGTGGGTGAAGGGGCAATTTCAGAATACCCCCATGCATTTGCAAAAGGGACATTGAGAACAATTAATGGATATGATGGCTGAGTGGTCCCTTTAACCCCTTCAAGACCACTTTTAGCGCTGGGATCGCGAGGGGCGGCTGCTACTGACCGCTGGGTGTCCCTCAATTCCGTGCACGTGATCGCTTTGCAGTGAACCACGGAATTTAAATATTTTTTTTAAAAAAAACTGCGGCCTTCAAGGGAAGATGCAGTTTGCCAACGCCGGTCCGGAAGGGGTTAAAGTGCCACATTATTTTTTCCTATATTGCATTGCCAACATCTCGGATAAAAGAACATCCTGCAAATAACCCCCACACACTTTAGTAATAAATGTATTAAACTACAAAAAACTGTCATCACAATCCAATGCTTTTTGTTTTTTTTTTTATTAATTATTATTTGAATTTGGACAAACCCATACCTTCGTTATGATGGAGGCTTTCCTGGACATGTCAAACCGCATTCCCAAACTACTTCAAAGCCTCTTCACGGACCTGGAAGAAAAAATAAATGATTGGTTAAAAAAAAAAAAATGCATAAAAAAATTCCATGTTCTACATATCAGTGTACTAGATAATAAAGCCGAGGTGCCATAGTCTTCCTTTATAGAAACACGGCCATTACTTTGCATGTTGAATATATCAACTGGACATTTTAGCGGGTATTTCTACATTTTGTGGTCCATGGTCGCCCAACGGGCCGGCCACAGGTTCGGTATCATATAAATTACCTGTCATTTGCAACAACGCACGCTACGCACTTACAACCAAACGCTAATGTAGCATTAACGGCTAATCGGGGTATAGCGCCAGTAAAACTGGCTTGAGGACAAATACTGGTAAATTTGCATCTAGGGAGTGACACCGGTTACCAATTATAGTCAGCAGCGCATTCTACTTTGAAGGTAAGTGGGCATTTTCCCCTTAATTTAGCTATTAAAATCCGTTAACGCAATGACTGAGCTCATCCATTTGAAAACAATGCAATGACATAAAATGTAACTTGCTTAGTTACCCAAGTCTGTCTTATTATAGAGATGTGTTAACATGTCACCCGCCCAGTGCACGCAAGCCAAAAAGATCTATACAATAAAAGTAGAGAAAAAGGATTTGTGATTTGGATTGAACAATACGAGTGGGGCAATGATCAAGATGGCTGGGGCAAATAAACACACTTGGCTGCTTCAGTGTTCCTTTTACGTGCCACCATGTATACCTTAAATAGGAACGGGGCTTTCGGAAGGCTTGTCACGTGATAGCGGCCGGGTTCTTAATTGCTGAAATGTGTTGCAGAGTGTATAAAAGACATTGTCTGTTAAGTCGCATTGATTTAACTGCTCCGGACAAATATGCAGGCTAATCCAATAAAGCATTTCCAACGGCGAGCCCGGAGTTCAAGTGGATTTTCTACAAACCTAAAAATAGAGGCTGCGCCAGATTTAAACTTCCATTAGAGCAGCGGCTCGCTGTACGACATCCCGTGCAATGCAGTGGATTTAACGGCAGGGATGGGCTTACTAAAAAACACGAGACATCCGCAGGAACGTTTCTGGGCTCGGGAATTGTGGTTTTCCCGCCCAGAGCCAGTTCTTGGACACCGACTCAGCACGTTGGACATTTATTACGCATTTATAATCCGACACCAATACAAAATATACGGACACCAATATATAGAGCTCATGGCTCATTAAACAGCTGCTTCAGTCATTTCCATAGCAACCGCCTGGACTACACGTGAATGCAATTAAGACTTGAGAGCCGGGCAACACGTAGACATCCTGAATGTCCAACTACAATTCCAATGGTGCTCAGTCAAGTCAACAACCGGACTCCATGATCTCCATTTTTTTCTTGAGGGTCTGCAACGGCTATTTCAGTGCCCCGTATGGCTTTCTACCACATACATACACTTTCTCTCTAAGATCTGCTATCAGAGAGATATTCCTCCCCATCTACATGCATTTCCCATGCCAACACATGCCTGCTTTTCCAGTCTACAAACTACTCCTTTCACACGGTTCCTACATGACCACACAACACCCACTGCCACAGGCAACCATCACGCCGACACTGATCAGTAAGTTGTAAGCGTATAGAAAAGTATATTAAACCTTTTCTACGTGTGCCCAAAAAAAAAAAAAAAAAAAAAAAAAAAAAAAAAAAAAAAAAAAAAAAAAAACTTACTGTGAGAATAAAAAATATATTTATAGTATTAAAATATGATGTTGTATGGACCTTCTATTTAGCCCTAATTAAATATGCAAAAGCCTTATACATATATACAATAAAATATATATTCTTTGTAAGAATCCATTTTTTATTTAGATATTTTATCTTTTTTATTATTATTTTTGAACTATCAACACTTTTCCCGAAGACCCAAGGCACGCAAGTAACAGACATGATAGAGGTCAGCGCATGGGATTATCAGATTTCTCACACACACAGCACCAACGTCTTTGCAATGATTACGCTCTCGTCCATCAAGACGGGGGAAGCAAATCTGGTTGACACCCCTCACTTCCTGCTGTGCCATACAGTAGCTTCCTGTCCGAAGAGTGCTCAGAGCTACAATTGTGATAAGACTTTGTGCTTTAATGTAAAAAGAATCACATGCAATATAAAGTCTCTTTATATTCCCGGAATCTTTTCAACATTATTCATAAATGCTGCAAAATCATATTGTCTCCTCAAAAGTGCGTTTTGGGTAGATCAAATTACAAAAAAAAACTTGCAGGGACCACAGTCTGCTTGTCCATCGCCTCCCCGACCATTTGTTTAGCCGGTGAGGTGCCGATAGTTTGTGTGATGTTTTAGCATAAGAAAGCTTGGCCTCTCTGGGGCTGTTTGGGGTAGGTTTTTCAATAAGAACACCCCTGCTGATAGAAACACAAGAACAATGGGTGCATTTATTAAGGGGGGGGTGGTAAAAGGGCATTTTACATTTTGATTCGGATTCTATTTTCTGAATGATCAGGGGCCGGTATAACCAACACTGCAAAAAATATTGGTAATAATTTCATCAACGAGATACTGGAAGGTCCTTGCAGGCTGGGCAGACACCAGAACCACACAAAACCTTCTTTAAAATCAGGATTCTTAAGTATTTCAGCATTCACTGGGGGCTCCACTTTATGGCTCCACCGAGTCAAAGCCCTCCAGCAGTAAACAGCTGGAGCCGTCTCTGATCTCCCTGACCCGTTCCACGTTCTCCTTTGAGTTGTTTCTCTGCTGTAAGTTTCTCAGAGAAGTTTACTCTCTCTCGCACAGATTGCAGTTCTCACGAGAAGATCCTCAGGGGAGGATGAACTCCAATGACCCGTCAGTTCCTCCTCTGGCTCATGTCCTGGCTGACCACCATGAACGGTACAGACTCTGACCCAAACAGCCCCTAGGAAACGATGTTCCTACTGGGAGAAGGAGATGTCTATTCGCTAAAGGGAGAGTTTTATTTTCAGCTCCTTGACTCCACGATACATTATGAACCAACAACTCCCGGAGAGCTTCTGCCGCAGAATGAGCTTTGGCTGGCCTTGTTTCACGTATAGTTAAACGTGTACCATTTCTCCTAACACATTGAATTATACATTATGCCGGGCCTGCTGGAGGGACTTGCCAGCGAGGACCCTTCAAAACAAATAGAGTAAAAGTCGAAAAGATAATGTTGATCCAGGGCGGCTCCGACTGCCTTGGGAGTCAAGAAGGATTTTTTCCCCCCTTTTAGAAGACATTACAGGTTTTTTTTCCCAACCTAATTAACTATGTAACTATGTAAAAGATACACATACTTCCTACACTTCAAAAGTCCGGGCTTGAGACATTCTTGTATTACAAAAGGAGTCGATTTACAACAAATAAACAGCGGAAAGAGAAATGCGCTTCTCTGAAAAGGAAATCACTTGACCATTGAACTGTGTCTTCCAGCAGAGAATGCAGCCGCAGCGAAAACACAGGACAGATCCGAGGCTGCGGGACCATATGCTGCGGCTTCACGGAACGTGGAAAAATACAGACTACATTCACGTCACGCAACCCCCGTGCCTCCACAACACGGCATCACCCTACGTACACGCTTATAGCATGAACGCGGCATGAACGCCAGACGGTTACCGCGAAAACGATTTAACATCGTATGAGATTATATATATATATCCTTCTATCCAAATCTTATTTTATACAAGAACTACATGCCCTGCAAGACCGGTTGTAGAAAAAGGTTTGTTCCTTTTTTCGGGATAACAATTCCAGTTCTGTAGGAGACTTGCAGATATATATAAAGTAAATGAACCAGTTGGGGAGATCAGGACCCGCCCTGGAACATGGACGCTGACATATTCTCGTGGCCAAAACCAGTACGGATCTTATGCCGCAGAACAAAAAAACTACTACTTAAAATCATACATATTGCTAAAAGGGAGCCACTAATATGTGAAGATGCACACACAGGTGCATAAACATAAACACGCTATTTCCAGGAAACAAATGGTCAGGGTGCAACCGCCGGTAAGTAAACGATCAACGTGTAACTGAAACTCCGCTTTACTGACCCATGGGGGGGGGGAAGTGTCATCGCTGACCCTTCAACATATGCTGGAAAATATATCACGTACAACCACGTAAACCCGACTTCCTATCCACTTACATTACAAATTAAAAAAAATTATATATACACACACACATATATAAAATTTCCAGCCCCACATAGCAACCATACGGGTGAGAATGTATATATATATATATATCTAAAGTCCAAAAATAGTAACCGGCGCTCCAGGGACTTTGCAAATAACCACACAAACAACTTCGGTTTCAAGTCAACGTTTCAGTCTTGTTTATTACAGACTTTCATTGTAAATTATAATTATATATACATATATATATATATATATATTATATATATATACACACACACATATATTATAAAAAAATAATAATAAAAAAAAATGACTGGAATTCACAAAACTGTAGACAAACATCGTTAACTTAATACCCACCAGTGTGGACTACAAAAATCAACAAATTCATGCATTAGAGAAACTTTTCTACCGCGCATCCCATCAACGCTTTGCATCGGATTATAGGCATTCTCAATAACCTATAATTACAGCAAAATATATTTCTTCCTTTATAACAGATCCAATAAACATCTTCACGTCATCGTGTTTCCACCAGGAAGACCACTACCCCACATATGCAACAACGCCGATTGCACAAGAAAGAGGGCAGTTAGATGGATTATAAAAGAATAAAAAAAGGTCTCCAGACATTTATATTAATTTTTAAAAAAAATGTTTAATTTTTTTTTTTTTTTTAAGAAACTTAACCCCTTTTAAAATAAAAAAGATAGATTTTATTAAATTAAGTTTGAGTGTGTGAGGACAGTATATATACAGAAGTGCGCAAAGATTGTGTATGGAGACGTGCAAGTTAGTGCGACGCAGTCAAAGCTTAAAATAAGCGAAAATGAAATCATGAAGCACGAGTGATGTCACACTTGGCCTGTGGTCAGCACAGCCCACAAAGACGAGCAAAGCCCGGCCTGTTCTATATTGAGAGGGGAGGGGGGGCCAAACTACCTCCAGCGCACAGATGCAGCCTGGAGACCAAAGCCAAGAATTCCATGGAAGCGAAAGCCATGAGAACCACGCAAGCTACGGGAAGACGCCGCATCTCACAGCAACCAGCTGCACACGAGAGCAGCGACTACGCCGCATCAAAAGCAGCCTCCATTTTGTGGCAGCAACGTTAAACCAAGCAGCCTAAAAATTTAATGGCCCCATCGATTCCAACGCTATTAAAAAAATGCGCAATTAACAGCCAGCGAAATTCAGCCATCCCAGCCTAAGGGTGCAATTAACTTTAGCTTTCTGGATAATAAAATAAACGCTCCACGTGTGCACCGGCATGTTTTCGCAGCCGATATGCATTTATCCGCACGTGTGGACGGATAGCATTCATTTACGCATTTTTTTTTCTTTATAATTTTGTCATTTAAAATGAAAAGCTAGAATCCCCCCCCCACCACAAAAAAAAAAAAAGAGAAGCTGATTCAATTCCGCACTCACATCCAAAAATGAATAGGCAATGTTCTATTTTTTTTTTTTTTAACAGGGCTGATTAATTCTAGTCCATGGTCATGTGACTCAAGAGACGACACACAGGATAAAATGTTTGTTGCTATAGTAACAGAAAAGTTTACACCCGAACCTTGACATGATAAGACTTTCAGTTTTGTCTATATGGATCTGCACTTGGAAGCCATGCATACAGGGTTAATGTTTATAGCAAGAATATTAAATTGTTGACCCAGTTATCAAATACGAGAAGGCATGATGCGCTCAGTTGAGTGTCGCCTTTGCTAGTCGGACATTAAGGCGCCATGGTAGCCCGAGCAGACATCAGAAGGAACATGTCCAGCCAGAGGATTGTCCCAAACACCAACGCTGTCCTCTACTTTTTGTTACAATACGCTGGTCGCCCTCGGACATTTGACGCCATTGGTGGCATCGATATTTACGCTGGGTTATGCAGTCAGTGCCACGGGCCAGCCTCCAAGGGGCTTCCAGCTGAGGACCACGCGAGGTCCGGTATCCATGAGAAACAGAGAAATAAAATGATAAACAGAACTTATTTCGCATACAGTATGTGCCTTGGATGCATCGCAGTCTAGTATTAAGCTCTGTATCTACCAAGACCGGTGTGTCAATCCCCAGTCAATGCACAGCCACAGCAGACAGGGAAGCGCATATACACACACATATACATTATATACACACACATATACATTATATACAACACACATATACATTATATACACAGCACCACCAATTACATTTATATCATACACACATATACATGAATATACCACACTAATATACATTAGATCACACACATAACATCTATATACACACACACATACATAATACCCACACATATACATTAATACACCACCACAATAACATAATATACACACACACACCATATACATGTTTATACATACACACATTACATTATATACATTTTATACATAACACCACATATTACATTATATACACACACACCATAGTACATTTTATACAAACACACATATACATTATATACACACACACACATATACATTATATACACACACACATATACATTATATACATACACACATATACATACATACACACATATACATATACTTTCCAATACCATCCTGGCTGCCCAGCGGAAAGCCCACCTAAACCTCTCCACTTACCTAATGTCATGTACTAAAAGGCACCCAAATGTCAGACTATAAGGCAAAACAATGGTTTAACCCAATATAGAACCATCTTTGGAAAAGAAAGCCAACCAGAGGTATACCCCAAATCTCAACGCCGACTCACTAAATGCCAGTTAATTTCCGTAACAGTTTAATGGAGCCGCATTACTCCCATCTCTGGCACCTATTAGTTATTTGCGACGTTATCACAACAGGCAAACAGAGCAGGCAGCGTCAGAGTGAAAACGAAAGTCTCCGTGACCGGCCATCGGCAGAGCCACATTACATTACATTACATGTATTTACAGAGCGCCACGACAATACATTCACATTCAGAAGGTACAATTGATAACCGGATCAAGCCGAACATACAGAAAGGGAAGGACAACCCTCCCTCTGGGGAGCTTACAACCTATTAGGGCTGATGTTTAAACTGGTGACCAATAACCAAGAATGAAGACCAAAAAAAAAAAAAAGACAAAAAAAATCAAACATTACATCGCAGCAACCCAAGAATTAAACTTCTTTCTGTAAACCATACCAGAGGATCTACTCAGCAGGAAGGCTGGCTGAGCAATAAACGCACGTACTTTGAAGATATACACAAGTTACATTTTGCCCAGT
>VKOC01020694.1:0-54628 GCA_009364415.1 Spea multiplicata
CCCCCTCCCATACACCACTCTGGCTCCTGTCAGCAACGGAGGTTCACAAGACACCTGGGAGTCGGGTAGAGAAGCAGAGGGGTGTATGGGAGGGGGAGGAGCCAGAGTGGTGTATGGGAGGGTGGCTCCCATACACCCCTCTGCCTCCTCCCCCCTCCCATACACCGCTCTGCCTCTCTACCCGACTCCCAGGTGTCTTGTGAACCTCCGTTGCTGACAGGCACTTTCACTGGCACTTCACAGAAGCCCCAGCGGAAGTGAAGGGGAATAACTGAGGCTGAGAGGATGATCCTCTCCAGGAGACCTCGATTCTCTGTCAGCCAGTGGGGGTCTGCACGATGTGCACAGACAGCTTCCGTTATCCCCCTCCACTTCCGCTGTGGCAGTAACAGACACACACTAACATATTATACACACAACATTCTAACGCAATACACTTATACACACACTCAAGCGAATACCATACTGTAAAATTAACAGCATACACACTAGCAGCAAACATATAGTATTAGCCAGTGTGTGCGTATATGTACGAGTACATAAAATTATGACTCTGGTACTATACATTTACACACACACTGATACTACAGTATACACACACACACACACAATCACAGACTGACTCCAGCACTATGCATATACACACAAACACACATTACTCCTCCTCCCTCCCCCTCACACCTTGTGCAGACCTGCTACACCACAGCCCATCATCTGCTATTGTGAATCCAGGACCCTTTCCTGTAGGGGTGCAGTAAGGCGAGTGCCGTGCATTACGTGACCCCACAGACACCCGCTACACCATGCCCCCGGAGGAAAGCATAGAGTGCCGGATTAATGATGGCAGCCCTGCAAAACCTTGGGTGCAAGGAAGCGGTTTCTAGTCGCGATCTGGGGTATAAACAGTAGCACCTGATACTCAGATCTCATACACATTTTAAACTTAAGTAAATCTTTTTGAATGCACTTGAAACAGGTGAAATTTAGATTTACAGAAGTCACTAGCAAATGTATGTGCACGTGTACATTGTGTACTCTCTAGGCACAGTTCCTACTTGGGCATCAGTGACACAGCTGTGTATGTACCATCTCACATTTTATGCAGCTGCCTAGAAAGCATTTTTCCTATTGGTAGTTCTGCATTTGAGAAGGAATGGCCAAATTGTATGGTTGTATCTTCTGTGACTAAACGCATCACTAATCACACATTAAAAGTGTGCACCTAATTTACACGTTAAAAAGCGGACAACGCTCACAGACTTCTCCTAGAAAGGGTACATAATCTTTATCGTGAACACAAAGGAGGAAATTAACAACATTTAAAGAATAAGCAGCTCCATCAAAATAATTTGAAACCGGAGAACTACTGGGGTGTTCTGGTGTTCTATATAAAACACTTTTTAACTGATATGTATCATACTAAATGTGACACTTTATGCCTGATCACTATGCCACCGTAATGTCTGAACTCTACTGCATTGAAAACCGCTGCTACACAAGCTTAGCTCCCCAATATTAATATCCATATTAATCTATAAACCAATGTTTATGTATTGTCCTGGGTGATCAAACACAGGGGAGTATTTCACAAAGACAAGAATAAAAGCAGAAAAGCCACATACTTTACAGGAGGGACTTCATCTATCCGGTTTCCAAGCTGTGATTCATGAGACTTGCTCCTTTTGAGTGTTGAGAAGTTGGGCAGCAGCTGTTGAAACACCTTACGACTGGGTGGAGGGGGTGTCCGGGGAGGCTTAAATTTCATGGGCCTCTTTAACTGTGGAGTTGTGGGTGGGGTGATAGTAATACCATGGGGAGTCCTAAGCATTAATCTGTTGGGTGTTGGGGAAGAAAAGGGGTCCTGATTATCTGCATAAAAATAAGATCCTTGGCTTGAGACAAGGGAGTCAGATAGCGGAATGGCAGACACCGATATGGAACGAGGTTGGTGGCTATTGGCCTTCGGAAGCTGAGAGTTCAGAGTCCATACTGTGCCCACTGGTGAGGCGAGATCGTTGGGAAATTGGGAAGAACTTTCTTTGCGTGTTTCAATTGGATTCCACGATGAATCCTTCATATCGCCACCTAAAGATGTAGATTGCATATATAAACATGTAACGTCTTGTATTCTCTGTATAACAGTGGTTTATTCTTCTTAACTACAATATGTCTAGTGGTTATATGCTCAATGTGATCTTGAGGCTCAGTGCTAAACACTATACAGTAGAAGCAATTAGCCATGCTACATGTACCCCAACAGACCATTGCAGCATGAGAAAAGGCCAAATAACTTCTACAATTGTTTTACACTAGCATTTGATTTATAACATGGTCACCGGTCACAATTCTAGTATAGTTTGATCTAGATACTTCTTGCTATAGAAATGCCGCTTCCACTTCACTAGCTCTCTATATGTATATAAATCTAATTAATTCAATTTCTTTGCAGTGGATTGAGATTAATTATAATATATATATACACATACATACATACCATACATACACACACACTCGACAAGAAGGCCTGGCTCGCAATCTCTGTTCCAGTTCACGGGGTCGAGGTCAGGGTCCTGTGCGGGCCAGTCAAGTTCTTCCACGCCAAAAACTTATTCGACCATGTCGTTATAGACCTTCCTTTGTGCCCTGGGGCACAGTCATGCTGTAATAGAAAAGGGCCGTCCCCAAACTGTTCCCACAAACTTGGAAGCTTAGCATTGTGCAAAAATGTCTTGGTATGCTGATGGGATATACCAAAACATTTTGGACAATGCTTTACTTCCAACTTTGTTTGAACAGGTTAGGGAAGGCTCTTTTCTATTCCCTTCATTGACCAAAAGATGTATTGTCACAATGGAAGAGAAGAATGAAGTGCCTACCTGAACGCGCCAGTTTCTTTAAGCAGGTGAGGGCTCCATTAAGCCTGGAACATTCCTCTGTGGTTGCTCCGTATTTCTTCATAGTTTCTTTAACCTTTAATTCATTCATTTCCAATAAGGCATCTAGTGTTACATCTTCTGCAATTTTCTAGGAAAGTAAAAAAAACAATTCATTTCATAAAGGTAGAGCTGATGCTACAAGGTTATTAATTTACTAATCGGGAGTATGGCCCATGAAAACTCAGTGTTGTCCGTTTAACATGTGGTACTTAGGTTTAGAAAAAAATGTGTGTATAAAATGTATTTTATACATTTGCAAACTTACACCCAAAGCATTACTTTGCCACACAACCATTTACATACGACAAGAGACTCCAAGCGTATGTAACTTTTCATAATTAGTCCATATTAATACACATTATTGGGCAAACATAGTAAGAGCCCATATTCTCTTGAGAAGTTAAGGTTATAAATATATATATTTTTTTTTTATAAACCCTTTTGTGTATTACATTCCAATAACTCTGCCCATCACAATCCCTGGACAAAAGAGGTCATTAACTGGTACACCTACAATCCCAAGATGTTATTGCGCAGGATAAAGGCAAAACTGGTTGCATATCGAAGTGATCAAATCATTTGTTAACATTGGCTCGGTTAGTGAGTGCCATCAGTAATCAAATATTTGGAGACAACTAATCGGATTAAAAGGAGTACTTGTTACAAGCAGTTTGTAGTAGGATTCAATATGAATTTACCTGTGACGTAAAATAAATACCTAAAAGATATTTACATGTTTGTTCTACATATTCCCTGGCAATAGCTTGAAGAAATTTACTATGTAGAATTTACCAGTGTTCTTTTATCGAGTTCTGGGAGTGTGAAGTCAACCAAAACAGGTCAACTATGAACAAGTGACACCACATATAATTGCAGTAACAGCAGGGCCAGCCTTTGTGTGTGGATTGGTATATGTGTGTGGATTGGTGTATATGTGTGTGGATTGGTAAGGGTGTGAGAGTGATGGGTGTTATGCTGTACCATTTCCAATGTCTTTTTCATGATCTAATTAGTACATCATAACTCCCATCACTCTATACTGTTCCATACAGTGGCAGAGCTGGGAGGCAGAGGCCTTGCACCCCCACCGCAGGACTCCTGAAAGGTAAGTGAACTTCAAAGAGGGAGAGGGTAGATAGTTAGGAGGGGGTAAATAGGGAGAAGGGAGTGAGAAGGGGTGGATAGGGGAGAAGGGAGGGAGAAGGGGTAGATAGGGCAGAAGGGAGGGAGAAGGGGTAGATAGGGCAATCATACTCCTATCATGCCAAGTCTGCGAGTACATCCTGGAATCTGGATATGCCTGGGCATGATAGGAATGTGATTGCTGTTCCGGCGCTCAGCTGTGAAGCGCGCACCACGGGAAGACGGACGCCTCCCGCTCCCACTGCAGGACTCAACAAGGTAAGTAAGGGGAAGGGGCAGAGGTGGTAGATAGTGATACAGGGGGATAGATAGTGAGAAAGGGGAGTTTTGTTACAAGTTTTTATTCCTTTTTTGGGATGGGGGGGCGCCAGAGGAGTAGTCCGCACAGGGCGCCAGAACACCTAAGGCCGGCTCTGAGTAACAGACACCACTAAACTAACTTTGAAGTAGACGATTAGAAAGATATCTGCCTATTAAGCAACAGCCATCTAACTTGTAATTCATCGACGAGAATCTTTGATTCATGTAAAACAATCACGTTTCCCAAACATTAACCCCTTCAATCCACGATGGACGTACCAGTATATCCAAAAAACGCATCCCTAGAATCCGCTATGGACGTACCGGTATGTCCAGCCCTTCTTGCAGCGTCAGGGACACATCCCTGCTGCTGCACGGGAGATCAGGCTGTCATTTCACAGCCTGGACTCCCCACTGACAGCAGAAGCCGGCATTGCCGGCTTTCTGCTGTCTGATCTGATGTAACAGCTTCCGTCAAGAAAGCTGTTACATTTTAAACTGGCATTCCCTTCTGCGTTGCGTCACAGTGTGATCGGTGCAGAGGGATCGCGGGGAGGGGAGTGAAAGAGCGTCTACCCGTCCTGAACAGAGAAGGAGAAAAGAAAGCTTATTCGCAACATTAAAAAAAACAAAAAAAAAAACAAATCATTGAAAATCTATATTTATATTTTATATATATTATTGTTGCTAAGTGATGTCATTTTGACATCACTGGCATTAATAACATGTTCAGGACGCCCCTAAGAGGACCTCTAACCATTTTTTTTTTAAATATCTAAAAAATACAAAATTAACAAAAAATTTAAAGAAAATATAAAGGAAAAATTAAAAACCTTATATCCCATTGCCTTAGCATAACATCTACCCAGTATAACCCTCCTGCACCCATTCACAACCCCCAAATCCTTTAAACCATAAGCATAAAAATTATACAAAAAAATGTACACCTTATACTATGTTCCCTGGTGCTGGGAAAGTATGGAAAAATCTATATAAATTAGGTATTTCTGAAATCAGGACACCTGAATTGATAAACTTGGAGGGGATTTTCCATCAAGTTACTTAATTTTGGAGGATTCAGAAGGATGTTTTTTTCTAATTTTTGCTAGTTTTTACTAAATTTCTCATTCTAAATTTTCAGCTAATCATCCAACTATGGTATCAAAAGAAAGCTCTATCTCTCCTTGAAAAAAACAATACTGAATTCTGGGCGAACAATGCTGTATTTACAGCCACATTTACATAAATATTTAAAAATATACAAAAATGCCATTTTTACTTTCACTAGGCTGATGCCAATCTAGGAAACTGGTTTCTGGTAAGGCTTGTATTTGAAGGAGATTGATGTCTGTCCCTGCAGCCACATGATAAGTATATTTTAAAGAGTTATAGTAAGGATAACTGACTCATTTGTTGTCGTGACACAAGACCCTCTCCTGTATACCACATCACAATCTATTTATAAGGAGATCAATTAAATGGGTAGTGTGCAGTATAAGCCAACTACAAATCCCAGCACCCAAGGCATTTTTGGTTAAATGCTTTATTCTTCTGTTCATTCAGTACACTTTCCTTTAGGCAATTAGTACAACAGAAAAGGGTGTTGAGAAGGTATAAATAACGGAAAGGAGATTATCCTGGAAAAAAAACCCCTAATGACCTTGCAAGCAAGAGAGCTCAGACTGGCTTTCTGAACCCGCTGCCAGCACTTATGACACGTGACACCAACAGCTAAGCCTGAAGATAGAAGGAAAAGAAAAACAAGAGGCTTTTAATAAGCCTTCTCCATCAGATCCTATCAAGCTCAACAGACTACACATATGTAGGATATAATGCTAACTAAACAAGATATTTGGGGCGTTTGACTTTACCATTTAATGCAGACGTTTAAAAAAAAAAATGCTCATGTGGTCTACAAATTCATAGGCGGTTTATAAGCCAACATGGTCTTATTACCACAGCAAAAAAAAGTAATCAGAAGAAATATTGGTTGCTATGGTAATAAGCAATACTACTTTTTGGACTTCGCACCAAAATCACTTTATACATAACATTCATGGTTTAGCATTTGTTCAAATTTCTCCAGGCAGGATCCACAGTATTTCTACTTTTGCAGATTTCCTGTATTTAGTCAATGCTATATATAAATTTTTTAAATTATTTATAAGCACGTTAAATCAAACAAAAATAATGAAATATCAAATATCAGAAACAGAGCATTCTATTTAATGCTGTAGCGCACAGATCAAAAACAGATAACCAATGCGTCATGACAATAAATCAAAAGGCTAGCTACCGACATAATCCACTTTTTATGGCACTAATCTATGGATTATCATGGAAAAGTTGAAAATGATGCAAATAAAAATTCTTGGGCAATTACAACACTGGCTTTTTAACTGCTACATAAAATTATTAGATGGCTAAGGCCACAATAATGTGTAAGTAATCGGGTCCCTTAACTCATTATTAGGAAGCGACTTCAAATACTAAATGCTAGTTAATGTTGTCAAACAAGGTGCCTCACGCAAGACCTGTGTCCCAATTCACTTCACCAATGGAAATAATCTCTGTGAAAAGATACAACACTCCAAAACAGATACAGACAAGAGTTTTATTTCCCTCGATTGTTGAACTACAAGCCAACTTCCCTATGTGCCCAAATGTCCACTAGTAAACCATCCATGTGAACATCTACCTTTACAACACTTATATTCTATATTTTATTATATGTGTGTTCTAAAATATGTGTGTATATGTATAGGAGGAATATTTTTAAAAACCCACAAGCAACTGCTTGAGGATCTGGCAGATGGGCTGGGAAAAAAAACAAAAAAAAAAACATTTCTCTTGCTTACAAGATGGAAAACCTACTTCAGCTGCTGCATCATCTGCCGCTATATCTGCTGCATTGCAGTTTTGACTATATATACACATCAAATTCTAATAGAGGCGATTGTGTCAAATATTTATTTTACATTCTGATTTGAAATGTTAACAGAAAGTAGACGTTGTGGATTTTTGTGGACGTCAGGTAGCAAAGATATGCATAACGATCACTAGTTCATGACTAAATGCAACACAATATCTGAAATATAACTAGTTACTTAGCCATCAACTCAATACCAAGGTAAAATTAAGCTGCCAGTCCCACTTGCAGGCTTTTTTCAGTCAGTGACCCAGTAGCTGTAAAGATTTTTATATAGTACTGGTAAGAACAGAATCAATAGAGTGTAGCAACTCCACTGTAATAGTCGTTGCCTCCTTGGTACAGTGTCTCAAACCGTTAAACATATCAAGAAAAAAACAAAAAAAAACAGAATCCCAAACAGGAATATATTATATATAGCGGTAAAAAAAAAAAACTTCACCTATATGGCTAAATATAAAAATGTAAAATATATTCATCCACGGGACAACCTCAAAAGAAACCCAATATTTCTCAATAGAGCAGTGGTCACTGACGTGCTTTGTCCAGCAATAAAGTTTTACTGCCACAGATGTCTCCTCTCACATTGTTAACGGGTAATATATTATATATATATATCTGTTTGAGATTCTGGGGTTCTCTTTCTCTCTCTCTTTTTTGGTATTAACAGAAGCCTCGATACACACAGGTACCAAAAGCTGGATAAAACCGACGATCCAGCTGGTGGCCCCAGACACACATGTATATATTACATATACACACACACATACATATATTAAGACATCATGCACAAAATCTCACTTCTCATTTTACTGTCCAGGCTGTCAGAGCCCCATAAGGCATTTGTGGGGTGGCTTACAGTAGGTCTATGCTTGAATTATGATAGAGATTATGCTAAAATGTATAAATATCAATAACACTGGGAGGAGGTAGGTAAGCATTTAAGAGACCAAACAGGTTTACCGAGTACTTAATCTTAAAAGTGGGAGGCGGAAAAGCCCCAGGCAACTGTTCAGCTTGAATTTAGTGGCTGGAGCAAACAGGTAATGCTAAACACAAAAAAAACCACAACAACAAGGCTCGAAGAACAACCTTAATTCTCTTACATGGGAGTCATTATCTGTCTAAATTGTATATTTCTTCAACATAGACATAAATGTTTACATTGGTTTAACAAACCCACATTAAGAGATTTACTTCTGTGCACTAAGTTTATATGCAATAAGATCTTTATAAATAAATAAAAAAAAAAGTAAAAAAGATGACACGTTATTGTTATATAAATTCATATTTAGTATACGCTCCAGGCTTCTGCATTTGTTTTATACAGTCCAACATCACACCGGGCTCTCCTAGGCACAGAGATGGTAGACGCCATTCGATTACATCATTTTACCAATATAAACCTATGCAACTTACAAAGCCTTATAAAAGAACTATTATACATGCTTTTTACAACATTACCAGTACAACACATGATGGCAAATCCTTCCCGATCCGACTGCATTACAGGACGGGTACTGGAAACAGGGAAGCATTTCTAACTAATGCAATAATGCTTAATACAGTAAAGGAGCCATAGAATACTTGGATGTGCATTAAGCTACCCCCTAAGCGTGCACATAAATTAACAATGATGCTGCACAATAGCAGGCTTGTTTGGTCAGTTACTCATCTGTTGTCACCCTGCTTTCCAATCACTCCGCTTCCTAGAAGGCTAACAGATGGCTGTTAAAACCCAATGCTGGAAAACGGAATACAGAGAAACGTACTTTTTAAGTATAGTTATAGGCGTATAACAGTAGCTGCAATTTTTGGGGGCTGCAAATCACAGAGAATAATCCAATTTTATTACTAACAGATAATACTAAATTTATCTGTTTTTAATATTAAACAGCAAAGACAAGAACACATTACAATGCAATGAGAGGTGCACATTTTGGTAATAAGGTACAGCATTTCTCCCAAAACAGTTACAAAAACAAGTATCGGCTAACATGACTTATAAAAGTATTACCTTTCGCGGAGCGTAAAACTACATTCTGTTCCAATGTTAAATGACTTGGCTTCATATACGAAACACGCAAGCTGTCCGTCCAAGCAGCGCCCTGAAAACTGAATGTTTTTTTGCCTTCACTTCACAAACCTTGCGAGTTAACACAAGCACAGACGTCTAGAATACTCCTGTTCTGCCTACAGCACTTCATCCAAAATGGAGCACTGCCTTTATGCGTGTTTCAAGCACACACTGTCACTACGCCTACACTGCCACAGGCACCAGCACTTCAGTATCGACTTTGCTGGATCTACAGCCTACTGAACAGATGCAGCTGGTGACAAGGCCGTCGAACCAAAATATCACGACTCACTGGGACTGGGAAAATTAACAGGGTTTATATTCAAAGGAAACAAGAATTCAGCGCATTCCATTCAAAAACACCTAAGGCAATAAGTATTGGGGATTCCGTCACACTATATGACCATACTTTGCTTAGCCAGCCGCTACGTCAGAGTCCCATCTAAATTGTCATGGCTTTTTTGCATAGTCTGGTGGGACTACATTGCATTTTTAACCCAATAAGACAGTCATGCAATTTAAAGCCCTCTCTGGGACCAAACATGACATTTGGTCAGAACCTGCAAATAAGTATAGCACAAAAAAAAATAATAATAATCAACGAACTAGGGGAGCGCACAAAGCATAAAAAGGCATAAACATTGACTTTCCTGGGTTGCTGATAGAATAGAATATTAAAGATCTCAACCTACACACTTATTCCAGCCTTTGTACGACTTAAGTAAAGCACAATTATTCCCTCTGCAATCAGAAATGCCCTGAAGTGGTTTTGCAGCCTCCAGCTGTGAGTACAAGATAAAAAAACAAATGTTTATATAGTTCCTGGACAACTACAGTACCCACATTTAGGAGATTTTATATCGATTTTAGAGCATCTTGGGATTTCAAAAAACTAGGGGAGACCCTTGGTTGTATTTGGGTTACCTTTAATTTAATGGGAATCTTACTGTACCGGAAACACAAATTATATATATATATATATATATATATACATATACATACACACACACACATATATGTCCATATATTAAAAAAAAATAAAAAATTGTGACTTTGTAGTAATGGTAACACAAATATTCTCAGGACTGACAATGCCATATTACTTTCACCAAATGTTTTACATTAAGTGTACCCACCAGCGAGAGCACTGAAAACATATATTCTTCATGCTGTTGGAAACAGATAATTTTCTACTCAACCTCTCTTGATTATATGGTTTCCACCAGAATAACTATTGTAATCCAATGTAGTCTTCAGAGTCTGTTCCCTGGGTGAATGTGCACCACATTTGTGAATTTCATTTACAGCAGCACTAACATAAAAAGGGCTTAAGTCTTCCTATCAGCCTTGTTTAGTAATCATACAAAAGGAAAGTATAGTATCTGCCTACAAATAGGGAACAGAAAGGTAAACATCTATTCACGCATTGCGCGACATTACAATGGAGTTGACATCCACAAAAAGGTGTATAGCTCGGCTGGTGAAACCACGTTGTATAGTTTAATCACGCTTACTCTGCAAAGAGAGTGCAGGACATATTCCTAGCCAAGCCAAAACAAACCCATCAATAAAAAAAATTAACCTTTACCGAAACAATTAAAATGGGGAGTAACCAATGGACCAAAAAAAAAAAAGCCCTAAAACTAGCACCACTCACTAGTGCTTGGCATTTCCGCTTTGTACTCATTACAGAACGGGGCGGCTCACTGTCTAGGAACGGTTGCTTCATAGCAGTGTAGCCACAGATATAATCATCGCTTTTTAGGCAGGCTAAGTAGGACTTTAATGGGGTTGAATGCAGTCCATACTCTGCCTCTATATAATGCTCCTGCTGCCCCATTTTATTTTGAGTTTATTTTTCTTCACCTTCACGATGCCTCCAACCCTTCACTAGCGAGTCGTGCTAGTTTCAGGGCTTTCTTTGTGAATTTGTTACTCCTCACTCGAACGTTAATTGCCGAGTGTATAGCTGCAGTACAGGGCCCTTTAAAACTGGACCTAATCTGCTGTAATATTTAATTACTGAGCATAGAGAAGGTGGTTGTTCCATAAAGTAACGTGTGCACCGATTCAAAATGTCCAACAATATTGACCATTCAAATACCAGGCTATATACACGGCAAGGAGCTCTTCGATAGAACCCATGGAGCGGGGGCAGGATTTTGCGATATTCCCCTGGAAGAAGCGAGGAAGGCAAACCTACACACATCTCAATTCTGGGATTTAACAGCTAAAACCATCAGGATTTCTCTTTTAATGACACCTACATAACACCTTTAACATTTATACAGCAAAGGCTGCTCATGTTGGTGAATTTAGACAGACAATATTAAAAAGACAATCACACTGGTAGTGTTTGCTCCTTTTTCCCTAAAGCAGCAGACTTTTTGTTTACAAATAGTCAGGTTTTTTAAAACAAAGTTTCCATTCACATAACAGGAAAGAATTCCAGTCTGACTTTAAAAAAAAAATAAAAAAATGTATATAGCAACTCAAACATAAAAACAAAAAACCAAGGGAGGTCGACAAAGCTACAGTTGCCACAAACAATATCAAATACTTGATAAAACTAAAGACAGATTTGCCAAGAAATGGCCGCAGCAATACCTACGCTATGCCCAACTTACCTCAGCGTCTGCCGTCTCCACGCAAAACAGCCCCTTAAAGTACCTCCGTGTGAAAGGCTGCTTGTGATCCATGCTCGCAGGATCTCTAGCTGCTGCCTGCCACTGCATTATTAGCAAGACAATCTCCCTACAGAATGTAAGCCCAGCTCATTCCTGCGCGCGTGCTGGAGACAGCGACTGAATGCACAAGGCTTAAAGCTGGACAATGACTGCGGTGAAAGTCCCTGGACAAATATAGGCTCTCCTTATGTTCAGGCAAATCAGCACATACTTTAAAAGTTAGAAGTGGAGCTCTATTTGCGGCATGACAGACTGTCGGCTTTGTGGCTTTTCATCATCGTGACCTATCTTTAAACCATGTAGCAAATTAAGCTTTAAAGAAACAGTATTTTTTTTCTTTTTCTGAAGTATATGGGTTATGTATAAATCAAGAATTCTGGTGCAAAATTTTAAAGTAAAACTGTACTGCCCAATTACCAGGAATGCTACATTGGTCGCTGTGGCAATAAGACCCCTTTTACAAGTTGTGCCCCTACCCATCACTCATACTAACACCCTGGTTGGAAGCATCTTTGCCAATGGCAACAATGGGGCATCACTTTATCGAGCTACAAATTGAGAAAAGCACTAGCGGTATGGTGTACATATGCTCCCAAAACAAACGCTCCTGTCTGCATGACATCAGAAAGCAGTGAACAGTTTATTTAGATTTTTCTTCAGTCCTGCGCGACTTTCTTCCCGAACTACTCACTGACCTTATGGTAGTCTTCTACTATAATTAATATTTCTTTATTATGCATTATTGCCACACATGTAGTCCCTATTTTATAGGTGTGATGGGTTACCTTTCAGCAAGTACACAAAAAAATAACTAGCTTTGTTGGACAGAAAAAGAAACCCGTTTTCGTCCACACACACACACACCGAGACCCATAAACACCTATGTGTAAGTACTATGCAAACAGCAAATATCCAAACTGGAATTGAAAGGAAGGAGAGAAGAGTCGAACAAAAATGAATCTTAGAAGGAACAAATGAGGGTTATGTATACTGTAACAGGGCATTCTGACATAACATATGAACTCATCCAATGGAATGGGACCATTACACTGGGTTGGTAAGGTGATAAGATCACTTTTTATTACTTGCACTTTTTAATACTTGCTTATATAAACTTAATGCAAAATGGTTTGAACAAGTGCACACATGCTAAGGTATCACAGACACTGTTACTGGTAGGCCATTACCACAACAAATGGAAACACAAAAGTTTACCATGGGGATCTTTAGCACAGTCCTTTAGTGCAATAAGACTCAGCAACACCGATTTTCAGAAACATTTGTTTTTATTTACAAGTGCACAAAAATTATAAAAATACAAGCCTAACTCCCTCTCTGGCCACATGTTGCTGGCCCAGTCTAACCTGTCAAACTATTCACTTTAAGCCCCCACATGACCCATTTAAGCCAGGCTCTGGAAACCTCCCCTAGACAGCACACAGGTCCAGACAGGTAACCACACTTAGGGCTCTGCTTCAGGGCATCTTGTTGCCCTGGGGCGTGGGGAAATTGCCTTCCTCCTCAATAGTCTCCCTGGTTGTACGACTTCAGGGGATTTAAACGTTCAACAACTGGGCCTGATGCAGGTTTCACAGGAATTGCGGACTGGCACCTACAGACATCCAGTCTCATAAAACCTTGCAGGGACATTTCACTGGAAGAAGGACTGGACCACTGGCCAAACGCTGTTGCTCTACCCCAGGGACCCATATACATGATTTGTGTGCACAAAATCCAAATAAATCATCTCACCAGGGTTTATGTATTATCTCCATCTGATGTCTTGTTTGCTAGACATAAAACATATATTAACATTCCAACCTTTCCCTTTTAAAGCGCGTATACAATGTAAAATAAGTAACATACAAAGAGCTGTTATTTCAAACTTCCTCATTCTTATTTCAAACCTGCTCATTGTAAAGTTACATAGAATCCAGTGGAGGCCAGGATACTGAAGTCAGCATTTTGGAGACAGGCATAAGGCACATAAAAGTACTACATGAAGAAAGCTGCCCTTCTCTTCCATGGTCTGGTGATTTTTTGCCAGGGTTTGGCTGCTTAAAGTCAATAGGAGCGCTTTCCGTGCATGTGCTAACTGAAGATAAGTATATCATGCGCACATCAAAGCTGGAGACCAGGCAAACAGTAAATTATGGTTATCAAGTGAAGTCAGCTTGCTCTATTTAGCTTGATGTGTACTGTACCATGTAGCTATAGATAAAAACGTGCAGAGGAGTAAACTGGATTTTCTGGCAGGCTGGGATTCCACATGAAAACTTGACAGCTGGCATGTAGAATGCACACCCCATGCTTCCACCCAGCCAGAACATAGAGGGTTAAAAGTCTTTTGTACAATTATTTGATAAAAATGTTATACAAGGAGTGGAATCTGAGCTGTCATTAGCTACGGATTAATGTGAAATGCTGAAGGCCCCAGCAGGTGTAGCCTACGTTAATTATATATTAGTCTGGTGTTAAAAATACATTTCACACGCTGAACCATAGCACACGGAAAGGGAAAAACTACATACAGTTTTGATCATTTTTCAGCATTTGCTTTCTTCTGCAGCAAATTGCTTACTTACTCCACCAAATGCAATACCTAGAATGGATCCTGTATAAAGAAATGGGCATGATTCATCAAGAGTCAGCCCTGGAGTTTCTACGCCGATATCCTTTATCTACTTCCCTGGCTCAATGTATGCAAACTATAACAGGGCCGGCCCAAAACAAAATGCCGCCTGGAGCGAAGTTTAAAATGCCGCCCCCCCTATTATCTACCCTTCCTCTCCCTCCGTCCCCATTATCTACCCTTCCTCTCCCTCCCTATTATCTATCCTTACCCCCCCACCCCTTGTACTTACCTTTCAGCAGTCCTGCGGCGAGTCTCCCTGTTTGTCTCGGTGTCGGCTTGTAAATGCTGAGCGCTGGAAATGTCATCTTCCGGCGCTCAGCATTACAAGCCGGCACCGAGAACGAACAGGGAGACTCGCCACAGGAGAGAGAGGGGCGCCGAGCGAGTACTGACAACTTGGTAAGCGAAAACCACTTGGCGCCCCTCTCTCTTCTGCTTTAAAAACAAAAAAGGGCTTGGGGCTCCATTGTCGGACCGGCCCTGTATAACAATGTCTTTTTGTTTAAAATAAAAACACATACAACCACTTGGTATATCCCCAAATGATTATTAAAATCCATATAACATTTAACGGCTAATGTGCGTTAATATACACTTCCTGATTTATTACATTAGATATTTTTTACTTTACAGAGAGTGTGCTAGATAAATTAAACAGCCTCCCATCCGAAGTGGTAGAGGCTAATAACTCTAATCTGAACCTAAGACAAGACCAGGGACTGATTAAGGGCCGAACCCATACATCGTGAAACACGCGCAGACTAAATAGAGCAGATGGTTCTTATCGGATATCAAACTTTATGTTTCAATAATTTTGCATCCAGATAATTGAGAAAATCAATAAAGAAGAATGGGACCAGACAGACCCCTGGGTACTTGGAGCACATTCCATTAACGTCAAACATAATACATTTCCATTCTGTAACAGAAACACGCCTCCTGTATAGTGGTATATATTTTCAGAACTCATTTTACAGCATGGTGATTGGGGTGGAGATTCTGGCGTAATACTTGAAAACTGGTCTTCTCTCTATGGCAACCCATAGATTTGTCCCGCTGACTTGTTGCTATGGCGATGGCGCACCAGAATCACCTTATATCCAATCCCCAATGTTGTCATACACAAATATGTATTCAATAGATGCAGGTTTCCTTAATTAAATGTAGGCTATAATACTGTTGTATATGCAATCTACAGATAAGAGTTAAAATGGGATTTTGCATTACATATACACATTTTTATATACAATCATTTCTCGCCTAACCGGGCAAAGATTGTGCTTTCATTTTGCTTTGCAGAACAGATTGTATGGAACGCTCTGCATCCAGTGTGTCTACTAACAGTGGTGTGCAAAGTGTGGATGGGGGAGGAAGGAGTGTTGATGAGCCCAGACGTGATAATGAATTCTAAAGGTTTGAAGCGGAGAAGTGAATACATCTGTTTGACAAATACAACACGACCAGCACAAGGACATGTTCTGGTTTAATTCGAGATATTTCAGACAAGTAATCTTATGCTAGATATTTGATGTACAAGTACATATGAGGTTAACAGCCAAGTCATATTACAGCTTCTTCCTTAGACACTGCATGGAACTTCTGTGCTAAATTACTATATGGCATTAATTAGAGTGACACCAAGAAACATTAGGCCAACAGTCAGCTGGAAAAAAGTATTGCACTTAATTCTAACGCCCTGAATGTATAAAGCTACACCTGCCTTATCAGCACAGCAGTGTTCTGACTTCTGAGCGGGCTGCACATATACGGGGAAGTAAATATTGTTATGTCCTGTCTATCCTTTATACAGCTCTGTGGAATCTTATGTTGCTATATAAAGCAATAATAATAATCAGAATATTTAAAAAGAACAAATTCTGGTGTTGAGAAGGCTGCAGTCAGCATAGCCACCAATCACAAAAGCGAGTACACCCCTCACATTTTTGTAAATATTTTATTATATCTTTTCATGTGACAAAGATAATCATAAACACTGAAGAAATGACACTCTGCTACATTTGCTGTCCCCTTAAAATAACTCACATTCATTAATGTCTAAACCTTGGCAACAAAAGTGAGTACACCCCTATGTGGAAATGTCCAAACCGGGCCCAAAGTGTCAATATTTTGTGTGGCGACCATTATTTTCTAGCACTGCCTTAACATTCTTGGGCATGGAGTTCGCCAGAGCTTCACAGGTTGCCACTGGAGTCCTCTTCCACTTCTCTGACAAAATCACAGAGCCGGTGGATGTTAGAGACCTTGCACCCCCGCCTTACGTTTGAGGATGCACCACAGATAATCAATAGGGTTTAGGTCTGGAGACATGCTTGGCCAGTCCATCCTTACCCTCAGCTTCTTTAGCAAGGCAGTGGTCATCTTTGAGGTGTATTTGGGGTCGTTATGTTGGAATACTGCCCTGCGGCCCAGTCTTCGAAGGGAGGGGGATCATGCTCTGCTTCAGTATGTCACAGTACATGTTGGCATTCATGGTTCCCTCAATGAACATGGAGGCCCAGACATGACACTCCCACCACCATGCTTGACGGTAGGCAAGACACACTTGTCTTTGTACTCTTCACCTGGTTGCCACCATACACGCTTGACACCATCTGAACCAAATAAGTTTATCGTGGTCTCATCGGAACACAGGACATGGTTCCAGTAATCCATGTCCTTAGTCTGCTTGTCTTCAGCAAACTGTCTGCGGATTTCTTGTGCATCATCTTTAGAAGAGGCTACCTTCTGGCATGACAGGCAGACCAATTTAATGCAGTGTGAAGGGTATGGTCTGAGCACCGACAGGCTGACCCTTTAACCTCTGCAGCAATGCTGGGAGCACTCATATGTCTATTTCCCGAAGACAAGCTCTGCATATGACACTGAGCACGTGCACTCAACTTCTTTGGTCGACCATGTTTTGAGCGGAACCTGTCCTGTGAAAATGCTGTATGGTCTTGCCACCATGCTGTAGCTTAGTTTCAGAGTCTTGGCATTCTTACAGCCTTGGCCATCTTCATGTAGAGCAACAATTCTTTTTTTCAGATCCTCAGAGTTCTTTGCCATAAGGTGCCATGTTGAACTTCCAGTGACCAGTAAGAGAGAGTGAGCGATAACACCAAATTTAACACACCTGCTCCCCATTCACACCTGAGACCTTGTAACACTAACAAGTCACCGGGGAGGGAAAATGGCTAATTGGGTCCAATTTGGACATTTCCACTTAAGGGTATACTCGCCTTTGTTGCCAAGGTTTAGACATTAATGTCTGTGGAGTTATTTTGAGGGGACAGCAAATTTACACTGTTATACAGGCTGTGCACTCACTACTTTACATTGTAGCAGAGCGTCATTTCTTCAGTGTTGTCACATGAAAAGATAATACAATACTCAAAATGTGAGGGGTGTACTCACTTTTTGAGATACTGTACCTCCATTTCTACCCCTTGCATACGCACTACACATATATTGTATGCACCATAATAAATATGGTGCTGGTTAGGCAACCATCAATATCTATTATTATTCATGTTATATTTGTGTTAATGCAAAGGCTAGTAGAATATGGTGTATAAAGATTAGCTGAAGCAGGGAAATGGATTCAAATGCATCTTGGCAAAATATTTTCCTAACCATAATATACTAGGTATGGCACGTGGAATGAAAACACAAGGAACGGAAAAGTACACTTACCTGTACAACCTCATTCTTCATATTGACAGTGTGCAGCCAGTCGCTTATTCTTGGATAACTGTTTAGCATCTCTGTTCTTTCAACATGCGGCACGCGAAGCTTGCACTGAAGCTGTTTGCTTATATAGGTCATCAGCTTTGCCTGTAACAATAACCGTGTAGTATGTCAGAACTCTGGTCCAAAAGACACACACGCATGTACCATTTTTTTAGCTATTTGAACTCTCTCATGGGTAGTAATAGGAGAAGATGTAGCCAATTAATTGGTATGCTACCCCCTGTACCCGTAAAAACAGGGGAACTAATCAGATGAACAAAACTGTAGCTAAACAGAGGTGTAAATCACTGATTTGTGTGTTTTTTTTCTTATTTTGCATATATTCATTACAGACTTTACTTTGTAAGACAGCTTTTCATCCTAGAGCTACATTTACCTGTTTCTCATGCTTTATATGCGCAGAAACAAACAATAAGCGTTCTAGCATTTACCATTCAAATATAGACATAATTATATGTTGTAAACGATTGTGTTGACTTATTTTACTCAGAAATAGGGATTTGGAGAATTCCAAATTAAAAACATTGCGTCATAAAAAAGGAGTACAAAACACCTGAAAAGCCAACCTGTATCCTAACAGCCCAAAATTTGTCTTTAGGAGACAAGCAATTTATACCACCACTCCATTTGACGCCATAGCAAATATGAATCATCTAGTTAAGCTCGATTATTGGCCACCCATTAGTTTTATAACAGGCCAGTGATTGTACAGCACTACGGAATTTGATGGTGCTATATAAAACAAATAATATTTATGCAGTAATTAACAATCACAGAAAAAGAAGCAGTTATTAAGAGAGAACAATACAAGCATTTTGATTAGAAGTCTATGTCGGATGTACCACAAGAAAGCAAAAACGTACTTTAATCTCAAGAGCCTCAATGGTGCATTGTTCAAATAGTCACCTGGATATTAACCCTGAATAAAGTACATTGCAACTAGTAAGTGAACAAACGGCGACGTCTCTTGCAACCAAATACAAGAGACTGGACAAGGTAGAGAGAACTGCAAAATCGAATTACAAAGTGCTTTAAAATGCATTCTTTCATCGCCTGTGACCCCGGAGTGTCCCTTTAAGGACAGGACAGGTAAGCGTTACTTGCCGCGACACATAGTCTACGACTACAATTATAACTAAATCCCATAACACAGAACTCCACCTCTGTGGCATTTACAAAAAGAGTCTCCATAGAAACCAAGCTGTTATTTGGTTTAAACCTTTAATATTCCGCACAATGAAAAATATAGTGTTAAGAGTTCTATAAATAACGACAGGCAAGCCTTTTAAAAACAGTGAACAATGCAGGGGTGCTGGTTTTTGCCAATTGACCATTAATAACAAATAAAACAGCTAGAAGATAAACTTCCTAGAAGTTATATGTGCACAATATTTAGAGACGTTGTATATGTGTATAATGTTAGCTTATTACACTTGGCCGGTACGATACATTCTTTTAAGGCAACAGAGGAAGAGTATCCTTTCATCAAGGACATCTCTCTACTGTCTGAGAGCAAACACTGCATTATCATTTCAGAGACAAAACTCAGTAATATGGTCTTTTTTTTGCTAGTGTATAAAAACAGAAGTCTCTGAAACCCCGCTGGGCTTATTTACTCAATGGAGAACTGTGGATTATTATGACAGGCCACCAATGGCAAGTTTCTCCAAAATTGAATGAGCTGGACCTGTACAATGTATTTTACCATGTGTAAAGAGATTGAAGTCTTGCTGATTTAATTATACAGGGCCAGCCAAGTTCTTCCTGCGGCAGAAGCTTATTGAGGATGGATAGTGAAGTCAAAGAGCTTAAACACAACTCTGCCTGTTGCCTGTTGTCCCTCCACTGAGCTTCTAGGTCTCCATCCCCATGGTGGGGGATATTAACATGTTTCACTGGTTATGGCGCAAATGACACAAGACAGATCATGCCACAGTACAACGCTCTATATTGATGCCGCACTGGACCTGGCTTTCGTGGCTGATGGAAGCCAGTAAGACACTACTGTTAATGAAACACTGCTTGTTAATAAGGAATGAGACAAATCACTAAAGCATACACAGTATCTAAGAAGTCCAAAAGCAAAGCAGGTACAATACAACAGAGACCAAATAACTAATATTGGAATACAGAACTTGAGAGTAACAGTTCCCAGGTAACGATACCACGTAATGCAGAGGTAGTTTTATCGGAGTTTAAACTGCAACTGGATGGATACTTGGAAAAACAATAATATTCGGGGAAATAATCTTTAATTATGGGGAAACTGCTTATTGATCGAAGGAGAAATCTGACTGCCATTTTGGGGTCAAGAAGGAATTTTTTCCCTGGTTGGAAAAATTGGAAAGAGCCAAATTGGGTTTTTTTGCCTTCTTTTGGATCAACAGATATAGGAAAGGCTGAACTTGGTGGATGCATGTCTTTTTCAGCCTATATAACTATGTAACCAGACTGTCTGGTGCTGTTAACCTGTGGAAGATCGGTACACAAGAGTTTATGAGTCAGGATACTGAGCAGATAAAGGATTGAGTAACAGGAGTTGGGGGGCAGTGTTGAATCTCTGAATAAGGTTCTTTCGCCAACTATACATTCAACAAATGAGTAGTATTTCATGAAAAGCCTGCTCATTACATTATGACATAATAATAGTTAATAAAAGAAATAATTTCATCATTCATAAGCCTGTACATGTCAACAAGATTGACATTTGACACAGATAATATACACAAAATATAAAATATAAAAATGTTATAGTCCCAATTATGGATAGCTATGGCTGGAGTGGCTTATACCCCTTCACTACTTGCCCTCATGCCAAAAAGCTACCATCATTCCTGCTTCCAAAATGTACTTTCACCCTCCGTCTGTCACGGTCTCCCCGAGTCAATAGATATAGGTTTTATTTTATAGCATGTATTTATTTAAATTTAAACAGTATACATGCATGGGATAGTCATAGCTATCCTGAACCTAAAACAACCAAGGACAGACTGAGGTCCATGTGTCTACATCAAGAAATATTATGAACATGCTTTATACAAGGCCAAACTTCTTGGCCGTTGACCCTTCATAATGGAACGCCTTCTTTAATAATAACTTTACACTTACTGTACTGCCTTTACTTTCAATAAAATGAAATTCTACCCCAAAATTAATTCAGATTAAAATGAACCCTTTGTGCCAAACTAATAAGTATAATTTTTTTCCCCCCCAAACAAATACGACAACAAAATTATCTAGTTAGATGTGGAAGACTGTGTAATGGTTTTTTGGCTTACTTAACAGACAGACCTTGAAATCATGATGAGAAGTTCCTAAGAAACCTTGGCAGGCATGTTACAAAACCAAATTCTGAGAAGTGCTCACGTTTACAAACAACTCCGACGTCAAACCACAAACAAACATTTACATTCATTTTTTTTTTTTTTTTTTACACGTTCACAGAGGAACCGGTCTCACAAAATCATGCTTGCGGGAAAACTCAAGGCAATGGAGTGGGAACTGATTGAAATACATATCTTATGCTCTGTTACATATATATATATTTTTTCAAAAAATATTAGTTTGCAGGTTAGCACACCACACAAAAAAAAAAACCCTAAGAATATAGTTTAAAAAACGGTTTATAACCTCACTGCATGTATATACCAACACTGGGAGCAGCCATTTTAAGGACCAGTTAACCAACACCATGTTGGACACCAACATGACTATCCCTCCCCTGTGAAGTTACAGTCTTTGTTTTGCGGCAGCTGGTGGTTTACATTTTACAGGGTCGGGTGGGTTGGAGATAACTTTAGGACAGGACAATTGGATAATGCCGATGCCTTTAGCTCTTTTTCCGTGAGATTAAGATAGCCCCTTACCTTTAGATTGTAAACCAAACTACATGCTACAGGTAGCCAATTAATATAGTTATGTTATACGCTTTGACAACCAGTTTCCCTTTAAGCAGCACACTTCTTTCGCTTTTTCATTTGACTTCCCTAAGGGGTCCTCATTCACTACACACAGTCCCAATTAAATACTATATTCCTACATTCCCCTGAGGCGTCAGATATGGAATTAAAATGATTATGGCTCAAATCTCTGAAGAAAAGCTTCAGCCATTAGCGTCACAGCAGAGAAAATGGCACACAACGGACTTGGCAGGTTTGCATGTTTTTTTTTTGTAAGGCGGTTTTAGTTTATACGTAGTTTCATACTGGTGTAACACGATATAGACATTTATAACATCTCTAAGCAACAGTCTGAAAAAGGAATCCTGAGCAGTCAGCCACATGATTCCGCCTTTATTACTGGTGTGGCATAATTTATTAAGACTCTAGTTAACCATTGGGTCAACTTTTCCCTTAATAGAAATATATTGAGTCCCTTTGGTCTTGCTGCGCTCATGACTGTATGAAAAACATCTTACAATGAGCCCATGGTTCCAGGCACTCCTTGATAAGCTACTTATCAGACACTTTGTTTGGAAGCCCAACCATTTAGCCTTAAGACTCGCCTCTCATGGGGTGTTTTGACGTAGCAGGTGAGCTTACATCGATCAGCCATAACATTATGACCACTGACAGGTGATATGAATAACAGTGATAATCTTGTTATCATGGCACCTGTCAGTGGGTGGGATATATTAGTCAGCAAGTGAACATCTCACCCTCAAAGCCCAAGGAAGGAAAAGTGGTGAACCAGTGACTGGGTCTTGGGTGGCCAAGACTCATTGATCCCCAGGAGGGGTATGGGGCTGCGTAACTGCAGACCAGTCAGGGTGCCCATGCTGACCCATCCACTGCTGAAAGCGCCTACATTGGGTACATGAACATAAGAACTGGAACACGGAGCAACTGAAGAAGGTGGCCTGGTCTAAGGAATCACGTGGATGGCCGTGTGAATCGCTTACCTGGAGAACACATGGCACCAGGATGCATCCTCGCAACTTACAGGACTTAAAGAATCGTCTGCCAACACCCCGGTGCCAGATACCACAGGACACCTTGAGAAGTCTAGCAGAGTCCATGCCTCCATTGGTCAGGGTTGATTTGGTGGCAAAAAGGGGACCTACAGAATATTACACAGGTGGTCATAATGTTATGGCTGATCGGTGTATATGGTAAAGCAGACTCACCCAAGTGAGCATTCGAGAAAAAAAAGAAAAAAGCAAGGAAACACAAGTAAATCCTGGGAAACATATGATCATTAAACATCTATACATTTTTTTTTTATTAGTAACTACCATCTATATCAATGACACCCCTTTGTCTCCTATGTTGGTCTTGCTTGCTCTTTTTGGTTTTACTTACTTCACCTGGCTTTCTTTCAGCCCCACTGGCTAACATTTTAGAAAGTAAACATGTATTATATATATCTATATCTCCTAGTTCCAGACAGGAATTTAAAACTCAACCCAGCCAGACTACTGGTACAATAAATTTTATACAATTAAGAATAGCGACCATGCATAATACCTATAGATTGGGTTAACCTTATATGGCCATTGTGGTCTAGTTAAGCGAATGGTTCTGTCAGTATCAGTCAGCAGGAATTCCTAACTGCAGATACTATACAGGACACCTATACCCTGAATCAGACTTCCAGTAAGAAAAAGGTGAAGAGGACCTTGCTCAATTGAGCTTACATTTTAGTTGCAATAAACAAAAAATATCAGCTTTTGCATCTTTTTTTTATATAAGACTGCCTATTTATATTGTGCTTTGTTTTTCAATCGTGAAGATCACTGCATCCCACTGGAATAGACATTCATCAAAGGGACATCCTCTTTTCACATTAATAAGCAATATGTTCCTAACCATCTTTATATTCTAACACCTTGTACGGACTTGTTTTGGTGGAGATCCATAAGTGCCTAGTACAGAGTAAATGTAGCACATAGAACAAAATTAATTACAACATGGTAGATTACATATTCCACCAGGAGCATTTTGACATGACAAATCAAACTATACACACTAAAAAGGAGTAGTTGCGCTTGGTGATGATTTTTTCTCCAAGTTTGTAACAATCGGCTCTTAAGCAGTGTCCCATGTACCTCCTCTCGCATCATGGATGGAAAACTTTAGTATTGTATTCTAAATACCATAAGATCTGCATATTTAGTCTAGAATTCTTAAACATGGAACATAGTATGACAATGCTGCGCACACACAAAAAAATAAAGACTGTGTATGGTGAAGCTATATGATACAAAAGAGAGCTGTGGTTGAGCAAACAAATATTAAATATGCCCTTTAGTGGAAAATATTCTAAAACATGCCTAAAGGGGTTCAGCAAATTTGAACACGTAGCATCGACAAGGAAAGGGAAAAGCAAAGATCTCGGTCCAAGATAAAAAGCACATGAAGGTTTACTTTTGGATTCCACAGTGGATCATACTGCACAAAAACATAAAATCACAACCTTTGTTGGTATGTCTGACAGCAGAGTTTCTTATGTGAAGAACTTTGCAGAAGAACTTTGCATACCGTCTTGATTGTGTTGATCCTGTACCCAGATGCTAGATAATGAGACCAAGGTTATACAGCACAAGACGACTAGATCTTTAGGATACAATACAAACCCTTTGAAATACATGACAACAAAGCTGCCCCCAAGATGGGTACAGGATCCAGTCCGTAGTACAACGCCACAAAACTTTACGTGCCCTCTAGAAATGCTGTGGGTTAGATTTTTTTTTTTGTCGTTTCTTTTTAACCTGCCTGTCCTCACCACTATTGTGCAACTGTCTCACTTCTCATAAATACATTATATGGCATACAGTACATAGATTACAGAAGCAAGGTTTGGTCGTGATAGCCCTTGGTCTAAACCACAAACAGAACATTTCTCAAGCATTTGTCTTATCTGAGGTTTAGACTGGTGATCTGGTTGATAATGAAAAAGATTGGAGTTTCTTTAGAACATTAGAGGGGGGGGGGGATCTTAAATATGTATATATAAAAACACCGAAAACTAGAAACCATTGTAATTACCCTAGGCACAAATTTTAAATTTATAGAACGTCTGCAGATTTTGCAGAGAATTAAAAAAACAATAACCATATTAACAAAATAGCACTTAAAACAGGAGGTTATAGCCTCTGCTCTTGTGAGACCTCTACATTTATATTCTCGTTTTGTGTACTTAGTCATTATTATCCTAGCAGCAACCGAGAAATCTGAATTGTTATAACTTTTATGCATTTTAGCATGTGTGCTCTTTTTTCTGTATATTTTTATACAACCCTTAGGAGTTGAGGAACCAAACAGGTGCCTCATAAATGGTATCCAGAGAGGGCTTTAAGTTGCCCTAGAGTCTTATTTGGGTTAAACTGCAACAGTCCCATTAATTCAGCTCCTTGCTAAGCAATCTAGCCATGAAAAATGAGATATGACTCAAACTTGGGAGTATTTGATGTGGAGGTGGGCTAAGCAATATATGGCCATATAGTGCAACGGAATCCCCAATACGTATGTCTCAGGTATGAGGTTTTTTTTTTAAATGGTATTCACTGGGCATGTGCGGAATTCTTGCTTTGTGTATATATTTTGTATATCCATTGATATGACCTTTGCATGTTCGTTGTATAATTACACTGACACAAAACTCCATATAAACAAACAAAAACTTGCCTACTAATCAAATGACAATGGGAACAATGAGCCAGGATCACAATGCAATGCTTTCTTCCACAGTATCATAATGTAAAATATAATCTTAACACAAACCACAAATGACTTACACCACTTCCTCCACTATACCAATGTGAAAATAAAGTCAACTGGGTCTCCATTCCATGCAACACTGGAATTTTGGTCGTCTAGCTAAATACAAATTCGCCCATTAAGAGGAACCTCACTACGGCATTCTTTATATGAGAAGTCCTAAGCGAGAAGGGGACTACCTAATCCTCTGGCCTTCGCACTATACCCTTAGTAAATTATTACACTTACATCAGCAGACCATCAATGCTATCAACTATAAGGGAATTTGGTTGGTCACGTTTTAATCTGCCGAAGGAAGGCAGGGGCAAGAAAAGTTGGATGTCCAATGTCCAACTCAAACTCCACCTGTAGAACGAACATAAGAAAAGAAATAAAACAAAAAAAACATAATGCAAAATTTTTCAGGATGTTGGAGAAGGAAGAAGAAGCAGCAAAAGCTGTGTGTTTGAAGAGACTATGTTATGTGGCACAAAAAGGAGACCCTCACCAGTGGCCCTGCAGACCCTCTAAAACCCTTTATAATAATAAAAAAAAAAGCTATAAAAATTTTTTTAAAAAAGGATTACGGGCAAGTTTGCATAAACAGTGATCCTATGCGAACTACACCCGATATTGTAAGGGGAAGTAAAATGAGAATGCATCGCACAGACACATGCAGCGATCCAGCAGCACTGACTGAATGACCTCAGGAAGCAGCTGTCAGCAAAATGTACAAGCATAATTTCTGCGGGCAAAAAAGCTCCTTTAGTTGAAAGATAATTATAGACCAGGGTTGACAATTTTTTTTAAATCTAGGAGCCAGGACTATTTTTTGCCTACACTAAAGCACCAGTGCATACTTTTAAATTACCATTAATTAATCCTTGTCCCGAGTTTCCCATAGGCATCTTTGTCACTAAATAGCTTCCCATAGTCCCATGTTTAGTGACAGATACCTATAGGAAATTGGAAATTTGCCCCCAGTCTCCCATAGCCATCTTTGTTCCGTCCTCCCACTGCCAAGCATGCCCCCAGTTACTTCAACTTACCTGACCGAAGACCCCGATGTGCTCTCTGTAGGATTCCTGCTGTCAAACATCTGTGCGATGCAGACAACCCCGCTGCTGCCGGCGGGTCCACCCTCCTCACTGAACAAGGCTGGCACCGCCTACCAAGGTCATTGAGCAGCGCTGGTGCCGCCCACGAAAGTTATTGAGCGGCGCCGGCTGACTTCTATTTCGAATCGACGGGGGTGGCATTTTAAGAAAACGTCCCTGTTGTTCCGAAATAGAATTGAGTCAGCTGGCCAGCGCGACTCAGTGACCTTCGTGGGCGGTGCCAGCCCCGTTCAGTGAGGAGGGTGGGTGGAGCCGTCGGCAGGAGCGGAGTTGTCTGCATCGCACAGACGCCCGCTGCTGCCGGAAAGGAGAATCCAAGTCCCCTGCAGCGCCGCGGGGGATCTGGATCCTAAACCCAATTATAAGTGTGGCTCACAAACACCTAGGCACCAGGAAAAAATTATCAGTCGCCATGGCGACCTGGGATTTGTCGAGACAAATTTTTACACAAAGGTGGAGCAAGAAAAGGGAAGGGCAGAGCAGGTCAGATGGAGAAGTCAGTGTTAGTTATGTAATCACATCTACCACTTCTGCTGGGGGGCTGTTCAATTTATTTACCATGTAAAGAAAAGCTTCCTTACATTACACCTAATCCTCCGACCCTCAAGTTTATAGAAATAAATTATGTAGTTTTGCATTTCTCACCAGAGTAAGGGTCAACTATTTGGTGAGCACAACGTTCACACGGTAATACAGAAGTGAATCGGACTGTACTCATTCAACCATAAGGGCATTAGAGCTGAAGTCTTGTCAGTTCAGCCTTTCATCAACGATAGACTTCCCCGTCATAGATACAGTATATATTTTGAGGTTTTAACAAGTGGTGTTCCCACTCGTTATGGATGTGTTAAGGTGGCCCTCTCACCGAAGACAAAGAAAGTAGTGGACATAATACTGTGGCACTGTATATGCACTTACATTAGATAACATACATACAGGTATGCAACTGACCATTTCTTGGTAAATTGCTGAATAAATCAACAGTAGGAACCAATTGCATGCATGCTTAGTTGATCATGGTCCTCTGTCTCTCGCTCTCTCCTTCTCACTGTGATTGTGAGCTGGAGAGAGACTGCACACCCGTTTAAGAAACCCGATTCCCTGGGTAGTAAAAACGTATTTTTTGTTTTAAAATTATTATTTGAAAAACTTATAATGGGTAGTTAGTGTGGAATTAGAAAAAGTTAATAAATGAAAAAAGGTTGTTCTCAAATCAGGGCAAGTTAAATGTCAAAAAAAAAAAAAAAAAAAAACTTTTGATATTTTTTTCCCAAGGAAAAGTCTCATTCTTTAACAGATATTTCTTTTATTACACATCTGACCTTTTTTTGTGAAGAACATTTTCTTTAGCTGATATTACACATGATAAATAAAAGACATCTCATAGGGCTTAATGAAACTCACTGAGCGAGGAGCACTCTGGGAGAAAGCGATTGTATACGAGAATCCATGTGCCAGAGGAACCGGCAACCTGAAACACGTGCAAAACACACGTCAAGCAAGTGGAACTGCAGGGGTGGGATCCAACAGTTTATTGAAGAGAAAAGGTAGTTTTCTGAAGCCAAAGTAAAACAAACCGATAAATGGTCCTTTATAAAAAGATACTCAAATTATGTCAATTTGCTGCTTTAATATACTGTACTTGCATACAGTGGACAGAATCTTGCGAAACAGTATTATGTAAAAGTCACCAATGAATTGCTACGCTTCATCTTAGATAATCTCGCCTAAGACTGCAAGTATAAGCTGCTTCACGCCTAGAGGCTAGAGAATGGATGGAAGCTCTGGTATGCACGCAGAATGCTTTACATGTTGTTTTGTTTGGGTGTTCCCATTCCAGGACAGTTCTATTTTTTATACAGATTTGAAACTCCAGTAATAAACAGAAACAGACTTTTTTCCTCTCTCCATAACCAACGTCTTGTCAAGAGACACATTGTGAAAAGTATTTACCTTCACTACACTGGCAGGAAAAGAAGATTATAAAGGAGCAGTACAGTTTTGTTTGTTTTTTGTTCTTAAGAAATCAAGCCATAACCATTCCCTTAAAAGCAAAAATGGTTCTGCATTCAAATCCCAGGAAGTTGGGTGCTAGCAAGAAAAGAGGGACAGCATAAACCCTCTTGAAGCACCCGAACAAAGAAAAGAAATCCCGGCACTCCAAAAAGCTTCCTTTCTTTAGGATACTATATTTAGAGAAACCAAAAAACAGGGCCTTTGTCAAGCTACCGACAGATTGCGAGGATATCTCCTGTGCACAGCCCTCTCCAGATCACCCCATAGATATTCAATTGGATTCAGGTCTGGGCCATTCCAAAACGTTAATCTTCTGGTAAAGCCATGCTTTTGTGGATTTGGATGTGTGCTTTGGGTCATTGTCGCGCTGAAAGGTGAACTTCCCGACGGACACCTGAAGGTTTTGTGCCAAAATTGTCTGGTATTTGGAACGGTTCACAATTCCCTCCACCCTGACTAAGGCCCTGGTTCCAGCTGAAGAAAGACAGGCCCAAAGCATGATGCTGCCACCACCATGCTTTTCTGTGGGTATGGTGTTATTTGGGCGATGTGCAGTGTTGTTTTTGCGTCAAACATACCTTTTGGAATTCTGGCCAAAAGGTTCAACCTTGGTTTCAGACCATAACTCATTTTCCCACGTGCTTTTGGGGGACTTGATGTCTGTTTTTGCTTCAGCCGGGCTTGGGTATATTTCTTTGTGAGAAAAGGCTTTCATCTTACCACCCTACCCCATTCATATGAAGAATACAGGAGATTGTTGTCACATGTAGCACACAGCCAGTACTTGCCACATATTCCTTCAGTTCCTTTAATGTTGCAGTAGGCCTCTTGGAAGCCTCCCTGACCAGTTTTCTTCTCGTCAGATTTGGAATCCCTCTGATGCTTAGTTGCACCTCAGAGCAAAAGCCATGGTCCACAGAGAGCTTCCAAAGCAATTGCCAGTTAAATCCTACTAGAACAGCTGAACTTTATTTGTGATGGCAGGTGTGTAATGACTTCTATTTTACATGAGTTTGAATGTGATTGGTTAATTCTGAACACAGCCACAGCCCCAGTTATTCCAGGGTGTGCACACTTATGCAACCGGGTATCCCCCCCCCACCTCAAAGACTTCAGTTTGTTTTGCAATTGGTTCATGTTAAAAGTTGGAAAAAGTTCTGCCATGATTTATCTTTGTCTCATTCTTTAAAATCACAAGAACCTGGCGTTTTAACAGGGGTGTGGAGACTTTTTATATCCGCCGTATATGATACGCATACAGATTACGCTAACAAAACATATAAGATTAAGTATTACTTTCTACACGTACATGTGCTAGCCATCCTCAAAGTGACACCTTGTCATTTTTAATAACAAGTCCACATGAATTTTTTTGCATTATCATAATTAATTCTAACATTATCTAAACTGCGCAGTCAACCTTGTATCCCCTCCCCCATCAGACATACAGCTGTACAAAGTTACCCTTCTATTCAGGCATCTGACAATTCAGGTCAGAGTACATAAGTATATTTATAGAACAGCTTTGAAGTTCTGCATACTTGCGCACCTGCGTAGACAATATGTTCTTTACGTCACCATGACTTAATGTAATTTTTCTGTGGAACGCAACTATTTTTAAACCGCCTTAATTGCAGTAACATGCATGTCTGAGCAACAAGCTGCAAAACACATCACTGCTGCTCTTTTGCCATGTCACAATTCCAAAATAGACTGCTCCTTGGTGTAAAAGTATTGAGATCAAAAGGAAGGTCTTCCAATCCACTCACAACCAAATCCAATATCCCTGCAGCCAGTTCTCATCATTTGTAAACACACTGTGGGTTACTGCTATTGCAGAAATAAGACTGTGCATCTTATAACAATATATAATGGTAAATATATATATATTTTTCAATTTCTCCCCTATGCGTAGGATTGTAAAAGTAACATATATGACCCCCCCCCCAAAAAAAACCCTGTCATTTACTACTATTAGCCAACATTGTTCACTTCACTATAAGGTCAATTACCATTATGATTCTGGCCGAGTTGTACTACAGTGTCAGTGTGCGTTAGCAGGCATCAGACTTTCCCCACATCCTACCATGTTTACCACGGTAAGCAAGCAATCAGATCTGCATTTTATTTTATAGAGAAGCCGTCAATCGGTTACTCCAGGACACCTTCGCAAAAACCCATGTGAGCCCTTAAGGGAAGTCTGCCCATCGGCTCAACAGTTTATAGGGAATATTCTACATGCAAGACACCATGTATCACATGTTGTATGTAGTTGGATAAACCCAGTAAATACCCCAACACAGGTACGTAAAAAAAGGAAAACATTTTACTTTGCGCTTCGAATCACATCAGCTCTGACATTCCACACTGTGTGTAGCTTTAATTATTCTTACCTAATCTCCTGCCATCTACAATTGGTGGGAACTCAGTGTAAATATATAGTCTTTTCAGTCAAAATCTGTCAGCTGATTTATGTCAGAGAACAAACACACGGTAAAAGCAGTAGGTATGTTTACGGCCTGCAAGAATCCTCAGCAATGTCAACTGCGACAAGCGAGCACTACAGACCTAAATACTTGGACACATTCGCAGACAGAAGTATACGGTTTTTGACTACATACTCCATAGTTCATATGTAAAAACAGCCTGAAGACCAGGACCACAAACGTAAACGTGAGCGCGCCAACAAAAAATCAAACAATATGTGCTAAATAATCTATCAACCGTTCAAACGCCGTAATAAATTATTTAAGTAGCTTCTGAACTAACATTTATATGCAACTGACCACAGTGCATGCCTTCTGACTAAACAAAGATCGCATGGCTATACAGTACATATACACACAGCGGGGCTCTTACTTGGAACTAATTAGATTTTACTTTTAGCCATCCTTAATATGTTCCGAACTTCGTTAATTTTATGGGTTTACTACTCTTTGCAGCTTTCAGGTTGCATGGACCTGCTGTGTAAAGACCCACCACCAGAGAACACTTAATATATTTCATGTGCGGCAGCCAGGAAGGCATCCGTACAAGGACTTCCGTGGTAAGTTTGTGAAGGTCCATAGAATGTCATTTGATTGTCCATGAGCAGATTTGGTGCCTACCCCTGGCTGCAGCCAATGATTTTAAGATATATGCGAGATTGTAAACATGTGGTAGCAAGATGGCTACCACAACGTGATCTTGCTACAAGTTAACAAGTACACATGTATCAGTTTTGTAGAAACAATAGAGTTCATGCAAGTTAATCAGCCACATTGCACTAATTGGTTGGGTTCCAAAACCTATTATTTCAACCTCATATATGGCGGCACTCTCTATCTTCCTACAAGAAACGTTGATATTTTACATATCATGTAGGTAGTGGGATTACCAAACTGATCATCAGCACTTTTCCTTACATCCACACAGGGCTGGAATTGTTTAAGGTATTCAATTAAAAATATACTTGTCTGATTGTAAGCAAAGTTAAGTAAGTGGAAACGCCATCTTAGTGTAGCTGGCGTTACCACATTTACAAGGTATAAACAAACAAATTGTCTATACACCAAATAATCCTATGTAATTGTGCACACATTACAAATAAAACGAGCATCAACAATATATTGGCAGTGGCAGTGGTACCGGGCTCCTCGACATGTTACCGTTCCATGGGTTGGTCAGAGAAATCTCTGATCTCCTAGCCAATATAACACCATGGACGATTGCTCCTAGCTGTCAAGGCCGGCATCGTAACCTACATACTGCATTGCATATCTGATTTCATGTGATATCCTGGCACCTCACCATAGAGGATGGCAGCTGTGGAGGTAAGTATTGGGTATGGCTGGGGCTCTGCCCTGGGTCATGCCTAAGCAGCCAAAATATGCCAGTAAATTGTCAGGTTCCTAATTAAAGAAAAAGAAAAATCAGCTCAATGAATTAAACTGTTTAGAAGTGAACATTTATACTAGTCTCCAAGGAACACAACACTGCAAGAATTCTAGTTCCTGGAAGCATGATAAATGCATTTCAAGTGATAAGCCATTTAAGCAAAATTGCTAAACATGTCAGGATTTGTCAATGCAATTTCACCCACATACTGAAATATAATACACCACTTTGATTGTTAAAACGTGTCATTTAAAAAAAAAAAAAAAAAGGGGAGAAAAAGCACATTGAAGAAGATCTGAACACACACTTCAGTACAGTAGCAGATAATTACAAGAAAATAAAGCTCCTTTTACATGTCATTTTGTTTAGTGATAAAATAATGTGAGTGAAATGTGTAGGACAATGAAAGAATCCACAAAAGACGACATGTCAGACAAGAGATTGCTTCATATTAACATAGCTAACTGTTCAAACTATGCTAGAATAAACTTGCATACAAAAAGCTATCATTTTTAATGAACACCACAGTAGAAAAAATGGATCAATGGAACTGTTGCTTTCGTGGCATTTATCTGTAGCTTGTGCTTCCTTTTAAAAAAAAAAAAAAATCAATGTAATCTCCTCTTCTAATTGTTCCACAGCTACCAAGAATGTATGTATGTATGTATGTATGTATGTATATATATATATATATATACACACACATACAATTAACAGCAATCACACTTCTACCATGCCCAGGCAACCAGTACATGCTGGCTAGCCGCCCCGCTTGTGTATTGTTGCTGCCAGCAGTATGGGATCTGCACATAACTTACAGCCTCCCTGTGCCATGCCGCCCCACATACAAATCCATGCCATCACACACATTTTCATTCATTCACTCCCTCAATTGCACATACTCGTTCATAACCCTCCCCCACCCCTTACCAGAACTGCCTATCTCGGTGCCGCTTGCAGACTTCCGCAGGAGCCGCTGCTTCCCTCTGCGTTGCTCGCACTCTGTGTAAACAACTTCTCTTGTTCTGCCCAGGGGAAGCAGGAACAGAGCAGAGTCATGTGGCGTGACATACATTCACGCGACGTTGCTGGGTTCCTGCTTTCCCTGGGAGGACCAAGAGACGTTGCCCGCACAGTGTGCTCGAGCAACGCACAGGTAAGCAGCAGCAGCATGTTTCAGCCACCGATATTTTGGTGCATCTCTACATTTTACCGCATGTCTCAATTAACTTCTTTGCAAACTGCTTCTACTGAAAGCAGGAACCCTTTTATGTATACTTCGTGCACATGCTCAGTAGCCATATCATTCCAGACAATGTTAGTGGAGATCTACTTGAAATCAATGGGAGAAGCAACTGCCGATGGGAGTTATATTGACTATGTGCTGGAACTATACTTTGAGTACATTCCTAGTTTCAGAAGAGACAGCAGGAGGATGAGTTGAATAAGACAGAAGCATAACTGCAATCATTACAAAATGCATGCACCGATTTACAGGCAGTAAAATGCATTGCAAAATGTATTTAAAATAAAGTACAAATTTGTGGACTAGACTGTTCCTTTCAGAACCATCAATGACTTAAGGTATTTCCACCCCCCCCCCCCACACACACACCATTAACAGAGGAATAATCATGAACATCAGGTGTTCCTTTCAAGAACCCTCGCAGATATCACATACATTACATAGTAACCGCTCATCATGCATTAAAGAATTCAGTGGGTTAAACAACTCCTCTCTGCAGAGAAAAAAAAAAAATATATATATATATATATTTGAGCTGCAATAACTAATTGATAAAATCATTATTGATTAGTTGAATCGATTTTATCGAATATAAGACGAGGGTTTTTCCAGAGCAAATGCTCTGAAAAATACCACTCATTTTATAATCTGACCTCAAATAGAAGTCAGATACCAACATTAAGATCCAGATCCCATGCAGCACTGCAGGGACATGGATCCCTCTCTCAGACAGCTGGTGGGTGTCTGCGCGCAGACATCCTCCGCTATTGCCCTCCACTTCCGCCGGGCTTCTATGATGGAGCACCAGAAGGTCATGTCACGCTGGTGCTCCACCATAGAAGTACCGGCCAGCAGCAGCAATGTTCGCCGGCTGCCAGAGAGGAGGATCCGCCACTCTGGCAGCCGGTGGGCATCTGTGCGATATGCGCAGACAAACCCCCCTGCTGCCGGCACTTCCATTGGGGAATCTATGATGGAGCACCAACGCCTGCAAACGCTCACCAGCTGCCCCTGCTAGACATCAAGGAGTATGGAGCACAGGGGGGGCACACTGGTATATCTGGGGTATAAGGCATATCAGATGGCAGCATATTTCTGGGGGGGCAGAGTGGGCAAGCAAGCTTGTGCATAACTGGGGGGGGGGCAGGTTGGGGAAATAAAAGCAAGAAATTTCTTTTTCTCAAAAGATTTTTTTATTCTGTTTGTTTTTTTAAGACCCGTTTGTTCATGTAAATTATTTTAAATAATACAAAAAAAATGTACATTATTTTTTTGATACGATTAATCAAAAAATAATCAGCCAAATAATCTATTATGAAAACTCATTAGTTGCAGCCCTAATATATATATATTTGCAATATTTATAATTCTTCTGATTGCACATGACTTCTACAGTTTCATTTTTTTTTTTAACATGTATTCTAAATGTATTTTAAAAAAAAAAAAAGTTTCACTAAAACTAGCTAATTAATGTCACACAGCAAGCACCTGGCTGACACATCAACTAATCCCTGGTCACAGTAAACGATAATCCTGGTCGGCCTTTTTCCCAGATCTTACATCACTGTATTCCACGTTGCTAAGAGACCAGCAAATGGGAATACAAAGCCAGGAATGGATCATTAACATGGTTAACTGAATTTGTTTGGAAAGTGTGCGTTGATCTGTCGTCAACTTCTCACAAAGGAGCGCGGCAGTCACTGTTCTAGTTATGCTCTGTATACAGTTTCACCTTATTATTCATGTTATAACATTAACTGGTTACTAAAACACTATGAAACTGTACAAAAATCAAACAATCAAAAAACACAACTTGATAAAAGTACACCAAGAAGATCCAGATGCAAATATTTGATGGCAGATAAGAACCACTTGGGCCATCTAGTTTTAGACTATCACCATTCTAAAATGTCTCCTCTGAAATAAGCTTCCCTTCTGTTTATTATTAAATCCCTTAAAGAACTGAAACAACTCTCCTATTCCTTCCAGCCTCTAAATATGGAGATCTCATAGTCTTTCCTGATAATATAGTTGACCATATTGGTAACTACAATGCTGTAGGAACCCTAGTCATTACAGTGGCCCACGCTCGGGGTATAGTTGCAGAGTATGAATTATATTCCTATAAAAAATATAAAACATTTAAATCCGACTAGGAGTGCCCCCTAGCAGTCGAGATCAGTTGAAATGAGGCAGCATCCAGTATGAGAAAGTCTGCAGGCAACATCTGAAATAGCAAACAAAAATATAAATAAATACTTTCAATATCAAAAATGGGAATACACGATACAGGTCATATATGGGCCAGCACCAATCCCAAATCCTCAAATCACAGTGGCATAGCACTAAACTTCAGGACATAATAAATCATATGCGTCACCTACCAAACTTCCAACAGACCAACAATAAAAGAGAAATAAATGCCAAAACAAAATGGTGCTGCACAGAATTTACATCAACAAGATTTCGGAACCTAAAAGGACGTTCGGTAGGACAAGGACCGCAATACATGCCTAAATTACTTCTAGATGATACTACTTTGAGTTTGCATAGTTACAGCCCACAGGGAAGTGCACAAAAAAACCCCTAAAATTAGAAAATGGGACAGATATTCCAGCATCTGAGAGGAGACAAAAGAAATGTCAGAGTGCAAAAGGAAGGAGTTCTCTGTATCCTGTAAGCAGCACTTCCCAGTGAAAACAAAAGGCAGAACTACAACTGATCACTAAATAACGTCACTCAGATGAACAGAAGTGTGATCCTAAAATAACTGCATATAACCACCCCACACACACACACACAATATATTGTTATTTTAAACACTTTTTTAAGCCAAGTAATTTTAGGACCGGCTCATCTAAACCATGGTTTATAATTAGGATCCAGCACAATTCATATATATCTCAAAGCCATCTTAAAGAAGGTGGTGCAAGGCCAGGGGCAAACATAAAATATTTGTGAAGCCTTTTTGCCGAGGTCGCAAAATCATAGCAGTTTATCCTACTGTCGAGGAGAGTCATAACACATTTAAAGATTTTATCTGCATCTTTGTAGCCAGGTTTTTGTTGTTTTTTTATAGGGATATGATTTATACTTTTCTACCATACCCCAAGTGCATGGTTTGCAGGATAAAGTATACTGCCCGAGTATATATTTTTTTTGCAGTTGCAGTAATACAGAATGTGCACTTGCAGTTCCAACAAGGATGTGCATACTTAATGTTCTCTATGGTTGGGGCAAAAACAAACAAAGCAAAACAAACAAAAAATATAATAATTCTTGAATGGTCAGTAGTTATGCGGTATAGCCATATTTTCTTACTAACCCACTCAGTCTCATATTCTGAGAGATTTTTAGCAACAAATTATCCATGGCAATATCAACCCACCCACTCACTGGCCATACGTAAATGTAGCATGGAGTGTTCTTCAAACTGAAGAAGGGAAAACCTATAAAAAACAGAGTTTCTAAAGGATATTATGGCTACAATGGCTTGCTGATGTTTACTACTATTCGCATGAGCAAAAATATATCCAGTAGATTATTTCCACATAAAACTTGCATATTGTCCTTTTTTTTCTAGGCACACTGGGGCCCACAAATAGACGGTATTGAAAGCTCAATTGTGTTACCAGGATCCCGCTTTTCTAATTCCGCTACATAATATAACGGAGAATTCTGGCCTGAATTTGAATCACTGTGTCCCTATCTTATATGTTTGCTTCAATGTCTACACAGCATACAAAACTCAACTTGAAACACAGTTAGGTCTATTGTAAAGTAGCAAGTAAGTATTTCACTTGGCTTAGGTTTTGTTTACTTTGAAATGTCTGAAGGGTGTTGTCATTACATAAGTGCATTATCGTCGCTACAAGATCTTGCAAAGCAATTATAACTTGTAACACTTCACACTCAAAGAGTGTGTCTCTGCTAAAATCTCTGCTTAAATGTAATAAGCCTGTGTGTGTGTGTGTGTGTGTGTGTTACATATATCAGCATCAGGCTAGGGTGCATTCTAGGAACATTCAGATAATGCTTCAAAACCACTGCAGTGTCTCATACCAATGACGCAGAAGGGATCTGGGAAGATACAATTAACATTATAAGGTTAAACGCGTGGCTTGGCTGGGCTAGCCTCAAATTCCACCCAAACCACAAACTAACATTGCCTTTAATTAGCTATTTCCTCTTCATAACTGTAATCCCACAGTGAGTGCAGAGCACATTATAAAAAAAAAAACCCAGGAAACCTGTCCAACTACCTTGCACCTACTGTGTAAACTACATAACCAAGCCCATGCTCCCAACCTCAACTGTGGCTTCAAAGCAATGAAAACCGTGCCACAACAACGCCGCTTCATTCCAGTTTGAACTTTGTGATGTATTAAAGTTAACATAATTCTTGTAGTTTACCAGAACTGGGCTGCTGGTGGGAACCCACATGCGCACTACTCTTATGCCAACAACTGCCCCGTTGTTGACAGAAGCCTTCACATTTCTCCATCACCTAACTATACAGCATTACTTCATCAGGATTTGCTTAACTTCTCTAATAAATCAGTATGTAATTGAAGATTCTGTTGTCTGCCTGGCCACTCTATCATCTAAATAATTAACAAGTCTGTTAAAAACAAGATTTATTTAATGTGGCTGTTATTTGCATTTCCTAGCTATCCTTTTAGTAAATGCCGCACAACTGAACACAATAGAAAGTGCTGGTATCACAAGAACTAAAAGAAAAAAATAATTAAATGTCCTGATCGCCTCGTATTTTCCATTCACATCTCTTGCGCCACTCACTGTAACTGCTGTAATATTTAAAGTGGCCTTGTACAACCAATATCCATCTGGCAAACCCCAACAGAAGAGCCTCAAAATAGAACACTGAGCAAAAGATCAGAATATTCCAATGTTTCAATTTGCACCATCTGTATCAGGAGGTTTTGATGAAGACCAGAGGTAGCTCTCTAGCCATTTATGAACTACACCCTTAAGCATCAGACAACCTTTTAAGGTCTACATGAACTCCACAAGACACCCCCCCAAAAAAAGAAAATCCACATATAGGTAATAACAGAACCAATAAAGTGCTTATCTATGCAGTATTTGCGGATAAAGGTTAAGATAACTTCTTAAACTTGAGAAGCACTAGTGAAGCAGAGTACAAAAGGTTACGTCAGTATAAATTGAAAAACTACCTAGAAAATTGGCAACTTTTTTTTTTTAATGCACTGTGGTGTTTAGGACAATGCACTGGTAAATAAAGTGGCAAAACGAAATATCGTACATAAAAAAAAAAAAAAGTGATATGTCCCAGCCACATAACCGCATTCCCACTTTTGCTTAGATGATTTCTTGCCTGCAAGTCAGTCTACATCAATGTGCCTTATAGAAACACGGGGCTTGTTCCTTTGGGCATGTCTTGTGGAACCTACTAATGTGAGGCAACTGTGTGATTCCCAGACATCTAGAAATCCTGGAGGAACATGTGTTACCTAAATAGAAACTGAATGAAGTCTGGATGTCAGGTGCAAAACACTAAGCTCAAAAACAAAGGGTCCTCAAGAACAGAAGTTAAGTGTACCATAAAATCACAAATAATCACAAGTGGCATCTTTAGTCAAGCTTTTCTAGGGCCAAGACACAAAAATATGTAGAGTTATGGAAGCTTTTGGGACCTCAGAGTAGAGGATTGCATTTGGATGTGGGTCCCGTGGGACCAATCAAAAAACTTGCAGGCGCAGGCGGTTCTTCAGGGGGTTGCGAGCGGTCAGACAATGTACCTGTACCAATGTACCATATGCCTTACATACAAAGCTATGATCTCGTACAGGTTTATGAGCAAGAACCATCAGAGGTTACCAGAAGCACTTCCCACAGTATAGAATCCCCACTGAATTCATGATAGAACAGAGACCAAGGGTTAGCATGATTGATGTGATGACGACATTGTAATGGGTTTTATTTTACTAGCAAAGTTTAGGCTTTACAACAATGTTTGGAACATATGTTTGTTCTCGTGTTGTAAGGGGGTTTCACTGCCACACAGATACCCAGGTAAAAATATTGTCCCCCTAGAAAGTCTGTTTATAATCATGACCATTGTCTTGAAGAAAGAAACTCACTGGTAGGCTTGTTAGCCAGATGGCTTTCTTTTACAAATTTACTAAACCATGGATTATTTTCTTGCAAAGTCATTTTCATGTTGTCACCACAGAAGAATGCGACTCCAGTGTGAAAAACACAATGTCACATTAGTAATGGCCAAGCTCTCCTGGTAAGTTGGCGAGAAGGAATTTACATTTTTAAGTCTAATGATGAATGCCTGAAGACTTTTTTTTTTCCACATGGGGGGTTAACATGGTTTTGATATAGAGGCCTCTAGTTGAAGTCAACATGCTTTACTTATTCAAAGAAGATGCAAAGTTACACAAACCTGTGGGATCTCAGGCCTCATCTCCAGAAGCAATGAAGAGACTTGATCTTTGATCGATACAGAAATAGCCAGTTTTATTATAAAATGGCACACTCCAGCCATCATATGTACTTTAATGTGGAAAATGGGTGTATAGTCCCTTTAATGTGGTCTGTTTTGAAGATGTACGATTCTGCAGAATCCCCCCAAATGAACATGCTACTTTCCCCCCACCCTCCAGCTAAATGTTCTGCAGGAGATGCACTCGGCCAAAGGCTTCTCTCTTCACGTGATATAATTCTGTCCTGCGCTGGCTCTGGTGAACGCAGGGGTCCATTTAGACCCCACTGTGCATCTATAAAGTCTTACCTTCGAATTCAATTGGAGTACTTTCCGGCTACCAACTGGCTTCTTATGCTGTCAATCTGTGACGGGAACATTGACATTGACTGCCCTGCCGCCGTCACTTTAAAAGGTGTACAGCTGTACAGTTCTGATGCAATGGATAAAAGTGGTCTTGTCACCATAGCAACAAGTATAATTCTCACAGTGACATGACAAACTCTATTGGTTGCTATGGTGATAAGACTCTTTTTTATAATGTTGCTCCATAATTACTCTATAAATAGCCTCCAGATTACCTAATATAGGAAAAAACACACAAGGCAGGCCAACAGATGGACGGAACAGTGACTAGGTTACAGCGGATGCTCTGATTTACAAAAACACAAAAAAACTGCAATTTAAACATGAATGAAGCTTCAGAGGACATGAATATGTTTATACATCTCCTACAACTCCTGTTTTGAAAAAGGTTCAACTAAAATCAGCAGCACAAAATAAGTCAAAGCATTAACACCTCTGCCCTGTGGCGATCACTAGAGAACCAGTAGACCTGAACACCAGTAACTGGGCCAAACATTAACCTTGTAGAAACTGCGGCTGTTTTATCTAGGAGGAACAGCAACTTCTCACCTACCAAACTGGTTTGTTCTCAGGAGGACCTCCAGTAAGCACACTTCATACGCCAACTTCGCCAAAACCAATCCAAGACTTCTTTTCACACTTAAAACAAAATGTATTCTTAAAAAACGATTAGTATACATTGCCCGCCATCTGCCAAAGGAATGATTTCATTCCCAAATGTCAAGTGCTTCATACAAGGAAACATAAGGAAGGTCAATAAGAATAAATCAGTAAATGGAAATATGAAAGCTAGTGCAAAGAAACACTAAAATTCCTATGTACTGCGTAGCCATGATAGGATTTCATAGACAAGACCATTTAAATGAATTTGAGAAATTAACTGGAATTTACAAAATGATGATTACAATGCCCGAGATGCAAGCTTCCGCGCATCAATGGTATTGTTTGAGCTATAAACAGGCGAATATTCTGCTTGCAAGCAATTGCCTGCACATTTTAATGCCTGGGAGGACTAGAAATTCGTAATGACGCAGGCGTATATATATTCAGCATTGTGCAATGCTATACTATAAAGACAATTCCATTTCCTGGAGGTAACAAAGCCTGGTTCGTATTCACCAGTCCAAGGTACACACGGAGCCAGCTGTATGATAACCAATCATCTCTGAAACCCTGTACATGTACAATGACAGAGTAAAACAACACGGGCCAAATATATATATATTCTAAATAAACCTGCGCCTTATTCTATTCATTGCAAAGCAACCAAGTGCTCATCAAAGTTGCAGTGATGACTCAAACCACAACTGCAGTGAACTGCTTTTCCTACTGATAATAAAGGAGGTCAGTGCCTTCTAGGGGAAGAGCGAAGATTACTCATACCCTCAGCGACTCTATCACCCAGTTACAGCAACATCCCCCGAAACAATACAGAACTGCTGGCACTGCAACGGTTAACACCCCCTTACAGAGCAAGGGGGGCATTAACCCCTCACTGTCCACAGTGTATTCCCCAAGCAGGGACAAATGAGTCCACACAATGCATTGCGTGTGTAGCAGAGGCCTAGCAACCCACCAATTACTACAAAACAGAGACAAATGACTGGTTTAACCCCCTCGCTGCCAGGAGGCATCTGCGCCGCACACAAACACACCTTTACGCTAACACATAGAAGTCATTGGCCTTGCAGCAAGCTATTAACTCTCGCAGGGCTCGCAGGGGCGAAGCCAGCAGTATACTCCCCTATGTCGGGGCGTATGAGAGTCTGCCTGGGGTTACAGCAGCAGCCCGGTGCCCCTCTGCCCTTGTCACCCACCTCCAGGGTCCTGATCTCCTGCTGCGTGAGGTCGTTTGAGGCGGCGCACTGTGTGCGGAGCCCCCGCAGGTTGGACATGGAGATGTCGATCATGTTCTGGATGAGCTCGCACTGTTGCCGGGCGGACAGGGCCAGCCTGCTCTCCGCGGTCTCTGCTGCAGCTGGGGCCGTGCACACCCCAGGCTTCCCGGCGGCAGCTGCAGCCCCGTCACCCCCCGGCGTCTTCTCTACCATCTTCCGATCTTTATCCATCTTCTCGGCATCGGGAATCGTACAAGCCGGGGGAAACGTCTTCTTTAAAAAAAAAATGTATGTATATTCCTTTGTGTACTTCCTCTAAGAAGGTGAATCGAATAATTAGAAGTGATGCAAAAAGTTGCGAAGGCAGAGCGGAAAAAAAATACACTGCAAATCTCAAAGTGCAAGGCTTCTATGCGCCAAAAGTGACTCTGTTGATAGAAATAAAGGTGCTAAAAATTGCAATCCACAATTCAGGGTGGGGATTAACACACACACAAAAAGACAGAGTACCAACGGATTTCCACGATCCACGCAGCAACACCCCACAAGACAGGTACTTTATCTAAAATAATAAAATAATAAAAAAAAAAAAACAGAATACGGAGACGAGAAGTCACGCGAACGCAGTGAGGCAGAGCACGCCGATCTAAATAAAGACGGCCGGGTAAGGTAATAGTCTGACAGCAGCGCCAGGGAGCACTCGCTGCTGGCTTCACTCTCTGTGCTTTTAAATGTCACACGGGGCTCGGGTCAAGCGCAAGGGATGCTGGGGCTTGTAGTCCAGTGCCTACTAGCAGCCGATGCAGATGATGATGATACTGTCACCGCCAAGCTCTGTGGGACAGCCATAAAAGCGGCCGTGGTATCAGGACACCAGTAGCCATTCGACTTTTACCCACTAGTGGGTGTGGCTTGTAGAAAAAAACATATACTGGTGCTCGAGTTTCTCCATCCTTTTTATCTTATTAAACATTATTAAAGAGCCAGGCACACCATTTGATTTCTAGGAAATGATTTCCTTCGCTGTCCCTGCCTCATCTCTACAATCACAATGAGAAACCTCGATCTGCTACCCAGCATCTGCTTTCCAGCACTAATAAAAACCCCACCAGCCATGACATCCTGAGAGGGCACCCTCTAGTTACAAGAGAGATCACATGTGTCTATAAGGCAAGATAAAAAAATAATTACATAACAGGCCTGAACTGGCCATCTTGCGTAACATGCAAATGCCAGGCGGGTCGTTGGCTAATAACCCCCCATACTTACCCTTGTTGCCACTCCCAACAGCAGTTCAGGTAGCACAGTTTGTGGCCTACATAACATGCATAACATAGCCTGTTACAAAGTCTCCAAGCTCTATCACTTTCCTAGTAAACAAAAACCTTCAGAAAACCCTGCTCACTAGCTCAAATTTAGTGTAGTGTAAGTGAGTATTTAACCCTATAAATTCCTGTTGTAAGCTTGCGAGCTTAGTCTGCCAATTCTCATCTTGTCATACTACTTGAATATGAGTATGACCGGATATAAACTGAACTTGCCATGTGGCCTGGTGGGCCTGTGCCAGTTGGCATCAGTTATCTACCTTTATACATTATGTGCAGCATTATCTTTTGCAGGGCCGGCCCAAGACATAATGCCGCCTGGGGCAAAGTATAAAATGCCGTCCCCTCACATTATATACCCTATCCCCCCCCTTTGTATTTACCTTTCAGCAGTCCTGCAGCGAGTCTCCCTGCTCGGTCTCGGTGCCGGCTTGTAATGCTGAGCGCCGGAAATGACGTCATCTTCCGGCGCTCAGAATTACAAGCCGCCCACATAGAACGAGCTAAGGCTTGCAGAGACGCCGAGGGGGCCGAGCGGGTATGAGAACTTGGCTAATGCGAAAACCTCTCGGCGCCCCTCTGTCTCCGCTTAAAAAAAAAAGGGCTTGGGGCGGCAAAGTGCCGCCTGTTCAAAAGTGCCGCCTGGGGCAGTTGCCCTACTCGGCTCTATGGTCCCAACAACCCTATAAATTCCCCCCGGACTAACCTGCCCGTGTTCAGTTGTTATGGTCCCGCTCTGAGTGTTTTCCTGTGCTGCTGTGCTTTCAGGATATTTTCTGATCTGATCTCCCTGTTCCTGACTTTGCTTTGCTCTCCTAGACGTCCCTATTTGCCACCTACCCTCAGACTATTGGCCTGTTTATCCTGTCTACCACATGCTTACTGATCTCTTATATATATATTGTCTTTGTTGTTTGCATTCAGCATTTTGACCTCTGGACTGTTATCTTCAACTCTTTATCTGTCATCATTCCTACCCAAGTGTCTGCATTTCCTCTTACCTCATTTGAGTCAGTTTTTTTTGCAAGTTGGTCTACCCACTGGCGTAACTACAGGGGGCCTCTGCGAACTCTTCTTCCTGTCTCCTCGTACCGGTTCAAAATTGTTTAGAAGAGCCCTTCTGGCCTGGACCGCACCAATCCAAGTCGCAAGGTGGGATGTATGTATATGTGCTTGTATATCACTCCCCTCTCCTCTATATACTATAATTAATGCATATATATATCACAGTCACTGCACTTTACTAGGTACATCTGTTCAATTGCTTGTTAACACAAATAGCTAATCAGCAATTGCATGGCAGAACCTCAATGCATTTAGGCATGTAGACGTGGTCAAGACAACTTGCTAAAGTTTAAACTGAGCATCCGAATGGGGAAGAAATGGGATTTAAGTGACTTTGAACATAGCATGGTTCTGAGTATTTCAGAAACTGCTAATCTACTGGGATTTTCATGCACAACCATCTCTTGGGTTTATAAAAAATGGCCCAAAAAAGAGAAAATATCCCGTGAGGGGCAGTTGTGTGGACGAAAATGTCTTGTTAATGTCAGAGGTAAGAATGGGCAGACTGGTTCATGATGACAGAAGGGCAACAGTAACTCAAATAACCACTGGTTACAACCAAGGTACGCAGAATACCATCTTTGAACGCCCAACACGTCGAACCTTGAAGCAGTTGGGCTACAGCAGCAGAAGACCACACCGTGTGCCACTCCTGTCAGCTAAGAAACTGAGGCTACAATTCGTACAGGCTCACCAAAAATGGACAATGGAAAACTGGAAGAACGTTGCCTGGACCGTCAGATGGCAGGACCGTCAGATGGCAGGGCCAGACTTTGGCGTAAACAACATGAAACCATGGATCCATCCGGTTCAGGCTGGTTTTCTTGGCACACTTTGGGCCTTAGTTCGAATTGAACATCATTTAAACACGACCTACCTGAGTATTGTTGCTGACCATATACATACCTTCATGACCACAGTGTATCCATCTTCTGATGGCTACTTCCAGTAGGATAATGCACCGTGTCACATCATCTCAAACTGGTTTCTTGAACATGGCAATGAGTTCACTGTACTCCAATGGCCCCCAAATTAACCAGATTTCAATCCAATAGAGCACCTTTGGGATGTGGTGGAATGGGAGCTTTGCACCATGGATTTGCAGCCAACAAATCTGCAGCAACTGTGTGATGCCATCATGTCCATATGGACCAAAATCTCTGAGGAATGTTTCCAGCACCTTGTGTACTTCTGTGTGCGTGAGCATGGATGTGTACTTGTGTGTGTATGAGAATGGATGTGTAAGTGGGGTGAGATTGAGTGTGTGTTAGTGAGTATGAGTAGGTGTGTAATTTGTGTGCTTACATATGTTGTATCTTAGAAAGGGAGGCAAAGGGCAAAGAAGGCACATAACTGTGTTGGGGCAGCAATAGCACAGACTATCTGCTGAAGTTGGGGGGCTTGGGGCATTTTTGCCTCTGTTACCTGTCTACTAGCCCTATCTATGAACTTTACAAAGTGAGTTGTTATATGTGATAGATGTGAGGGAGTGAGTTGTTATGAGTGATATGAGTGAGGTGTGATATGTGATAGTTGTAGGGGATTCGTGTTTGATAAGTGATGTATAATAGGTGTGAAGTATAATTGGTAATTGTAATTGGTGTGAGGGAGTCCCTTTATCTTCAATGGCTTTCAGCTGCCATTCCCATCCTATATTTTATCTCTGATATCGCACATTATAACTACACACCCTCTGGAGTACCAATGTCTCTCTGTCTTTTTAACAGCAACTGCTCCATTGCAACATAGCATTGCAGGCATAAGTCAACTTGACAGGACACACAAACCTTGTATTTGCATGTTTGCAACACATGGAACTCAAATTGCACACATAGGACTTGCCCCAACACCCACATTGCATCTGCAGTACCTGTTCAGCACCAAGATTGGGGGCATAGGACTTGCCATCTTTTTAACTTAACAGCATGTCAGTGCAATATTTGCCCCACTAACACATCCACATCTATACAATCACACACTTATACATACATATGTATTACATACTCATTCACACATACTCATTTATTCACTCAACGCCTTCTCATACTCATTCGATAGATAGATCGATAGATAGATAGATAGAAACTGTTAAAGCTGCAAAGATTATCTTATGTGGCATAATTAGTATTGTGCAGTTTACTGGGAAGATAGAATTTGATCTTGCAAACAAGATCATACATGGTGCTATTGGGTGTAGTGGATGTTATTTGCCAGACTTAGTTTTGTTTCTGCTCAGACACTGGGAAACAATTGGTAGCTGCTGGACATAAGGTCAAGATCATCATAAAGCCAATCTTTACAACATGAAACCCGCTTGGGAAGACTGTTCCTTATTATTAACAGAAGTGATGCAGTTAATGCAAACGTCATAATTTCACAAAAGTCTTCATCAACCCGTATTTGTTCCAAGACTTTTAGAGAGGTCTCTTTGTATTCACATCTGCCTGTTTCCTTTGTGAATGTTAAATTATGGATCATGATTAAAGTAGACCAGTCAGTCACTGCAATACAGCATTTCCTGGTTTGATGTTACTTTCAGTTTTCTTTTTACAATATTCAATGTTCATAAGCAATTCTATAAACATTTTAACATGACCTTTTAATCCTTCTCTGAGTTAGACAACACAGTACCTGAAACCATTTTCTTTACTGAAAGGACATGTCTGAACATCTTATGAACAATTAAATCATCTGAAAAATAATTTAAAACATAATGGTGTGTACAGCCCACAGTTTAGTAGGAGATGAACTTCAGATGGAAAAAGAGACCTTAGAAGTCCCAAAAGCTTAGGTGATTGGACATCTTTTTCTATATTAGCCTGATAAAAGGTATTACTTTCTACTAAAGACTATTTTCTTCTAGATCAATATGGCTCTACCCACTTCCTTTTTTAAGATTTATGGACAGATCTAGATTTGCATCTTTTTGTTTTGTATGTAATTTTTTTCACACTTTCAGTCAGTATGTATGTCTGTGGGGTGTACTATGAAAATGCTTGAAACTAAGTTTTTTAAATATATACAATTTGTTGTGACATCATGCACTGAATAATCTACATTTAAGAGATGTATAATGAGAATTGGAGGATAAAAATTTACAGGGTATTTGCAGACCAGAGATGAGGGACGAAAGGCTGCAGAGGAATAGAAATCTGGAGAGGTAGCAAGCAATGGGGGTGAGAAAGAAATATGAAGGACAACACAATCACTGACCCCTTAGGAGCAGAGGCTAGCTGGTCATGACAGTTCTGAAGTTATCTGAGATAATAAACCAGTTAAAGTAATGTGGTAATAGACAGTAATGTTATGTAATGTTAGGTAAATCATTTTCAGTCACCTCATTAATTGTATGTATATATTTGTAATGTACATTGGAGTCCGTTTTACATTGAGTTTATTGCATACAACCACAAACATTTGTTTTTCTTTAAATTACAAACTGGACTTCTGGGCCATTTTTCTCCTCCTTCTGTAAACTTGCTTTTGCTGCTAGAATACTCAAAGCGGAGCTGTCATTTTCACAAATAATATTAAACTAAATACCTTCATTAAAACTAACTATGACTAACAACCTGTGCTTATTTTTGCGTAATATCCGGTTGAATTGTTTTGGAGATAGTTTAACTGTTGCATTTGTAAAAGCTGAGATCTGGGTCTGAATCTGAGCAACATTATCTAATCAATTTCCTGTCCTGAAGTTCTCTTGCTTCTCCTCAAACTCCTCCTTACAAAGGAGCGAGTCAACTACCACTAAACAATAGGGCTATGGTAATATAGTAGGGCAGATCTCAAGAAAAGGGAGTTAAATGCATTTCCCATCTTATACATAAACTGCTGTGAAAAAGTATTTGCCCCCTTCCCAAGCTCTTCTATTGGTGCATATTTATTTATTGGGCAAAGAGAACACAAGTAAACACACAATGCACATTTTTAAGGACAATTTCATGCATAGAAGGAAAAAAAGCTATCTAACCCATGATTACTGTTGGCCCAGTTTAATCTAGACATCCATTAAATAGGTAAGTAGCAAAGGTAAGTAGGCTAAAATGCCTCAAAAAGCAGCACATGGTGATGCAAAGTAAAGAAATGCAAGAACAGATGAGAAACAGTCACTGAAATCTATCAGTTTGGAAAAGGTTACAAATCCATTTCTAAGGCTCTGGGACTCCACCCAACAATGGTGACATCTGGCACGAAGCTAACAAAGCATTCAACAATAAGAGCATCATACCAACAGTCAAATACAGTGGTGCTACTGTGATGGTCTGGGGTTGCTTTGCTGCTATAGGATCTGGACAACTTGCCATTATTATGGAACCATGAGTCCTACTCTCTACCAGAATCCGGTAGGAGAATGTCCGGCAATCTATTTGTGACGTAAAGCTCAAGTGCAGTTGGGTTATGCAGCAGGACAATGATCCAAAACATATCAGCATGGCTCAAAAGAAACAAAATGGAGGTTTTGGACTGACTAGTAAAAGTCTTGACTTGAATCTAATTAAGATGCTGTGGCATCACCTTAAAAAGGCAGTTTGTGCTTGAAAACCCTCCAATATGGCTGAATTGAAACAATTCTGCCAAAAAGAGCGGACCAAATTTCTTCAACAGCGATGTAAAAGACTGATTGGCGGTTATCGCACACATTTAATTGCAGTTGTTGGAATCAAGGATGGCACAACCAGCTTAGGAGGGCAATTACTCTTTGACATGGGTGATACTGGTTTTGATTAACTTTTTACCTTGAATAAATGAAATGAGTATTCTCACATTGTTTTATATTAAAATGAGTTGGATGAATTAGTTGAAAAAGGCCTGCTCATTCATTTAAGCAATAACCACCTGCAATGTTCAGGAGGTTTTCTAGTTTTCTTAAAAAAATGTTTTAACCTAGGAGAAATTAAAAAGCATTGTGTTTTGCTGAACTGTAAAATGTAAAAAAATCTAAAAATGTTGTTGCCAGTTGATATGCAACGCTCACAGTAATAATTTCCGAATTCCATAGATAACCGCTCCTTACACCAGAGGTTACGGTCACTAACGCAGAATTAACTGGGTACTTTACTTTAACCTTTCAAGTGGCCTGTAATGATGAGTAGACAAATTTGTAGATTTTCATGTGGGAAGAGTCTGACTCCATCCCTGAAATAACAAAGAATCCATTGTTATCACAGACCCATATATTCACATTGCAAACATACCATTGTCTCCATCAGTTTGCCAGCTCTGTTTCAACACAGATTTTACTCTCTCAGTGTCAGAATGTGACATCAGGGTTCGACAAACCCCAGACACCAGAAAGTAGGAATTTTAAAAATAATACATAAAAGTACTTTGATTATTGATAATTAAAAAAGTCCCTTTTTATTTAATAGACAATGTTAAAGAAGTGATGTTGAAGTGAAGTGCGCACTGTAACAATTTCAAATCACAATATTGGTTCTATTAAAAATTCTTAGGTTTATACACAAATCATGTTAAGCATTTCAGTTTGATGTGGGTTCTGTAATGCTACTGCACTATTTAAAAAAAAACTGAAAGAAAAGGGGGAAGTGCAAATGTGTCTACATGTGTGATGTGACATGTTTATTGCTAATTCACACAACATTCTGCAATACAATCACTCTTTTGGAATGCTGTGATGGAGAAAGTGTTTGCTTGGTGAATATTGCATCATTTGTTATGATGTTTAGTGCTGATAAGTGATATGACTCATTGCATACCGCTGCTCAGCTGAACTAATGAAAATGACATATTTCATGGGTAAGATTGCAGTACAGGGAGATTTACTGGCTTTGGTTTGAAGAAGATTAGGCAGAAGTCCTTGCATTACAAATATTGAATGCTTCTAGTTATTTTATATGACTAAACCAATAATTGGTAAAACACTACACCAGATCACTACCACACACTTAATTATTTGTACATTTTTGCAAATATTTTTACATCACGGTAAATGCAGCCGAATATAGATACTGTGTTTAGAAACCCAAAGACAAGATTTATAAAAAAAAGTCACTGAATTGTATCATCTACTAAACAAATAGTTAAAACGGATCTGTCACTTTTCCCAAATCCAAGATTTTACAGATTTATGCGCAAATTATAGATGGAACCGACTTGAAGAAATATATCTTCCTTTCCTCACGATCTTGTTGAATATTATTTTCCATAATGTTATCTTTCATCTGTTGTTAAATTGCTGTCAAACAAGGTTCATTCACTATGAAACACTCACTCTTCTTCATTGCTACACTTGGGGTTGCCACATGTCTCAGTCTGACAGTACAATCAAGGAAAAAAAGGTAAATCCAGAGAAACAGACTTTGTGAAGGATGTGGGTACTGGATTAGGTGGGAGTCTCTGTGCAGGGACAGGTTCAGGCTCAGAACTCTGTATGGGTGCTGGCTATTTTCTAGGCGCCATCTAGAGAAACAGAACTTACAGATGGCAGCAGGCTGGAGAACTGGCAGGGGAGGCTGGCAGAGAAGGTCAGATGAGCCAAGGTCATACACAGATAAAACAATACAAGGTACCAAAGGATGATTAAAAGAAAAATCTCAGTCCAAGCCAAAAGGTCAAAATCAGGACAAAACTGTAACAAGGTCAAAGTCCAATGCCAGGGGTCAAAAACTAGAAGACTCTGAAGAGACAATCATCAACGAATAACGCAGGAAGTGTTATGCTCCAGCAAAGGAGCCTGGTAGCAACCCTGGTATATATATATATATATAATATATATATATATATATATGCCCTTAATTGCCACAGGTGTGACGGGATCCTGACACATACACTTGATGTGGACATCAATGTCGCCTTACGTGATCCCACAGTAGTAGTGTGGCAGCACACACTGTGTGCAAGCTGCATTGAAGACAGGCTGAGGTGTGTGTTAGTGTGAATCGGTGTGTGAGTGTCTGGGTGTGTGTTAGTGTGAATAGATGTGAATGTCTAGGAGTGTGTGATAGCATGACTGTGTGTATGTGTCTGACATGTCTGACCTCTTAATTGTCTTTATTTTGGTTTTCTCCATTTAAGCGAGTTGGATTACTTTACATTGCAGTGTGAGGCAACTTATTGAGTTGGCTGAGATCCCATACTCATTATGGGATCTCAGCCAACTCAATAATAACTGTAAAGAGTGAGTGGGCAGGAATTCCAGAATAAGTCTGGGGTATCAGCCAACTCCATAAATGGTCTCTTTACAGTTTTTATTGGGTTTTCTGAGATCTCAGACATAATCTGAGATCTCAGCCTACTCAATAAGCGGCCTCTTCACAGTAGTACCTTCTGATTAATGTTGATGGAAGTCTATTATTCACAGAACTTGAGAACAGCTACTGTGCTAGCATTGAGAAGGTTACATGTCCTTCCAGCACTTTATGTTTGCTTGACTGTGCAGTGTGTTTTACCATTTCTTGTGCAGAGTCTTCTGTTTAGTTTAGTCAGGTTTAGCTGAGGGTAGATGAAAAATTTGATGGCCAGAAATGTACAAGCAAAACTGTATCTATTTTAGTACTTGTACAAACTGCACACCTCATTGAATATGAATCAGGGCTTTTTGTGGTTTGACTGTAACATTATCTGTTTGTTCATCCTGTTAAACATACAATTGTTTGTGTGGTTTAATCAGGCCATTGAATTGCTTACTGCGTTGGCAAAGTGTACTTCTTGATATCTGTTGTACAACAAACCTAATGATTCCAAGAAAAAAGTTGAATCATGAAATTATTGAAAATCGTGGAGAACAAAGCTCAACAACAAAAGGAAGATTTTCCTTTTCGTGTTGTAGGTTGATGGTCCTGTTCCTCCTACACTGCTTAAGTTAATACTTTTGTAACTAAACATAGCATTAGAAACACCTTTCTTAGATTCTTTAATTTTGCCTCATTTATAATTTGAATTTATGACACAAAAGCAGAGACTGAAGTCTGACAGTTTGAAGCCCTGAATGCTACTCAATATTTTTTGTTTTTTTATTATTCAGCAGCATCTGCAGTGAGCAAACTGGAAGAAAGGTAGATGTGGACTCTTCATCTTGGCCCCATTGAGCTGTCCATTGTGCCCTTTTCTAAAGACAGTAGTGACAGCATAACTACTTTTTTTGTAAATCAGATTTTATGAAAGATTTTCCCAAGAATTAACAAAATAATATGAGAAAAAATAAGGGGGGTAAAATAGGCGAAGCAGGAAACACTGAGTTCTACAAAAATGAAAGAACACCGCAGTTTTTTATACTTTATAAAATTTCTTTTTATATACCTATGCGGCTGTTATAAAAAAGTAAAACCCAAAATTATCTTTCTGTATGAGCTATTTTCCATTAGCAGATGTTGCTTGAGGCCTAAAATAGCATCCACTGAACAACAGCAAAGCATTGAGTTTTGTAAAGCAAGACAAGCTAACGCTGAACATTGAGAGCGGTTCAGTAGGTGAGAGGGAGGTTTGGTTTTTGAACACTGGTTTTCTTTACCAGAAGTGAAAGTTTTTATTCAGAATGTGGTTTTGGATTACAATATGTATGCTTTTTTATCTTCAAAGTTAGTTTTGTCATGTGAAAAATCCCCTTCTTATAGTACAAGACATAACGAAATATCAAAGCTGTGCATTAATATGGTTGAAGAAGCAAAATGATACACAAAAAACTGTAATACACTATACTGTAATAACTCATCAGCATTAGCAACAGCATTTCCAAATTTTTTAATTCTTTGCATTTTAAATCCCATACATAAATGTAATATAGCATAGAAGATAGCAGGGTTTCGTTTCACATTGCTCAATGGCCCCTTGTCAAGAGAGCACCCCTACAGGTAAGGAGATCTGTGGCATGACCCCTCACTGCTCCCACTCTATCATAGGAAAGGCAGGGAATGTAGTGGAGGGCTGCTGAATGGCAAGAGATGTTTATGAGTGTGTTTGCGTAACCCACGTTAATACTAGAGTGCAAAATTCCTGTGTGTGTGTGTGTAACACCTTCAATTTTTGATTTCAAAACTCCCATGTATATAACATATTCAAAACTGTACTGCAAAACATATGTGTAACCTATTCAGTGCTGGATTGCAAACATTTTTATGTGTGCAAACCCTTGAACGACACCTGTGTAAAGTGCAAATCCCATGTGTGTATAACAGACCCAATGATGG
>VKOC01020695.1:0-58725 GCA_009364415.1 Spea multiplicata
TGTGATCATCTTTGGTTTTTGTTGCCCAGCACTCGCGCTCATTCTTGTTCCGTCTCTCTAAAGGTTTCTCTACCTTCTCTGCCGACTGCTTACGCATCTTCATCTTTTATCATGTATCTGCTATCCTTTTTACGTTCGCATCTCTGCAGACATCACAGCAGGGGCTTCTGCCAAAATGACATCCTCTCAACAATCCTCCGATCGGGGGTAAGCAAGTCACCAAAAACGCCAACTTAGGGCAATATGGCGACACTTGCAGTGGTGTACTCTCCAATTAGGGGAGAGGATGTCATTGCAAGCGTCATTCTGGCAGAAGTTCCCGAAGATTTTGTCAGCAGAGAGAGGATACCAGATTGGAGATAACTGAGAAGAGGATGAAGATGCGAAAGTGGTCGGCAGAGAAGGTAGGGAAAACTTTGGAGAGCATGACACTAAACAAGAATGAGTGTGAGTGAATGTGGACCCACAAACGTCTGAAGGAAAAGGTGACGTTTTTGCTTAGTTTCTTTTCAGGGCTTCGTACGAAATGCCAAAGTTACCAAAAATTCAGTAAATCTGATTGTACAAGTCTAGTATGGACTCCTTGAATAATCGCATGGTGCAAGATAAGACTATATGAGCAAACAATACTATTAAACCGCACCATTTAGTACTGCCCAATCCAACTATAGAATTACTCACTCAGGTTGTTGCACCGTCTTTAGATTTGTGTAATGTGATACAGCTTTAAACTTGGTGTTATCTTAAAGCTGTGAGACCAAGGATAGACACATGCAACGAGCCATTCAGGGTACCTGCAGGTATGTACTGGTCTGCAATCAAAAGGGCCCCAACGTATACAAATCTCCTAAGTTAAGGGGTTACCAAGGCGGCCATGCTCTTCAACGCAGCGGTATTTAGAATTTGCATTCAAAATGAGTGAGTAAGAGTTGTCAGTGACAGTAGGTGAAATAATGTTAGAGACTTCGGTTCCCACCACCGCAAAGGGTTTGTTAATAGTGACAGACCCTGCACCATGCATTTATAATTACTTGTTTTGGATATGATCCGGCGCCGCTCCATACACTCTGCTACCATGGCTGTTTTAAAGATAAATATGACAGTTTTGGTCATAACCTATGTCAGGTCACACAGACAAAAAAAAAAAAAAAAAAAGCCCCCGCCCAGTACATTGTAGACATTATATGCTTTCAGTGCTAGAGAATCAATGTAAAGCTGTTCTACCCTATAATAAAATTAAAATACATAGCATTAGAATTTGTAAAATACCAAAACCCAAGCCTACAGAGGAGTCGAGAGTTTGGTGCTAACCAATCGTTACTCAGCCAGTAAGAAAAAGAAAAAACAGAATTTTATAGCCATTATTATTTTACTGCAGCTATTTATATTAATATAGCTGTGGCTGGGGTGGTTTTATTCATTCAAACACCTAGACATTCTTGAGCTAAAAGGAAATGTATTATTCCCATAATGTTTGAACTTAATGGAAAAAAAAATGTCTTGTATTATTGAAATTACTGAAACTGAATACAATACTGCAGTTAAATTCAAGATGGTTTAAGAGAAATATCTTAAATAGCCATTTATAAAAAAATTAAGCTGGGTAGTGTCTGTAAGTGGTGGCTCGCCAATTTTATCTGTTGTAAACATTTCCCTCCTCGATAAAGGACAGGTTCTACAGCTTGAGACCTACTAAAGCAGGGATCTCCAAACTCGGCCCTCCAGCTGCTGCAGGACTACATCTCCCATACTCCTCAGCCAGCCCCTTAGCTGAAGGAGCATTATGGGAGATGGCCCTCCAGCTGCTGCAGGACTACGAGTTTGGGGATCCCTGTACTAAAGAGTATCTATTTCATGGTTCTAGGCAATAGTATTTTACTCACAGGGGGATGGCCGGAAGTCTGGTTCCATTCTCATCAACAAAATGTCCGCCAGCATTCAAAACCCAGCAGTGATGCAATGACATGAGGGCCTGGCGGGCAGTACTGGGGTTATCCTTCCCATTTTGGCTGTCGGCGTTCTTCAGAGGTGAAAACTCATCCTCGCGCAGAACCTCAAACACCACAAACTTCCTGGCAGTGTAAAAATATACATTGAAATATCACACGTGGCAGCTGCGTATTAGCCATTTGTATGTATTCCAAGCACTGGTATGTTGGACACTTTGTATAAAAACCCTCGTTAATTTGTAAGTTAAGTAAATTTTAAAAGCGACTTACTCTGCAAACTGAAAGATATCAAATACAAATTTTTCCATCTTTACTCCGTTTGGCTTATCGGGGTGAATTAGTGAACCATGTGAATCCACATATGGAATTTTCTTGAGTGCCACGTGGTGTTTAAGCTGAGGTTCATAAACCCTGAAAGATGTAAGAAGGTAATACATTCATTATTTACACTCATTACTGTATAGCCATTGTAATTCATTATGTAGAAAACACTGATCACTTAGCTGCTTAACAATAGGCCATTTAAGCTATATCTAAAGTGACAGATGCATCATAATACACTATAAGCAAGTGTACATAAGTATATAAAGCAAATTGGCTACATTTGAAATGTGTGGTCTCTGCATACCCAATACAGAATAGCTACTTGCCACAATAGACATTTATTGGAGTCATCTTGAGTAGGGGTCATTTAGACATTAAATACTATCTGCAGTTGACAGACAATTTATAAAGCCACATAAAAGCAAAATAAATCCAAAGGAGCAGCAAATTTAGATGAAAAAAAAAAAAGTCAAGTTATGTCCTGTGGTCCATAGACAAGTACAGTTCCAAAAGAAACATGAAAAGTTGTGTCAACTTACATAAAGTTCTATGTAATTGTGTATAAAGATTAATTCTGCTTCCAAATGGCAGGAGTAGCCATCTCCATGAGAATTTCATTGATTGCAGTTGCCATGGCATATTTTTGCTTTACAACAATTTCTGTTGTGACACCTATCAAAAGCACCCTGATAGGGTAACCAACCATAAGTCACTTACTCTACAACTTGCTGCAGAAACTGTCGAGTGAAGAAGTGGTTGGCAATGTTGCCAGCATTGTACATAAGCCGACCATCCGTGCCACGAGCCTGAGCGGTGGTCAGCGAGATCTCACTATATTCCACTACCTGATACACACCATCCACACGGCAAACCACACCAACTGGCTCTGTGGGGTTCATCTTCTCCACCACCTGTAAGTAGTGAATATTTTACAATACCAAACTGGTGCACAACAAAATAAATAAAAAAATGAAGCGACTGACAGTCACTAGCCTTACCTTGGCCCCACAGTCTGCTTCCTTCGTCACACAGAAGCCTATAAATATAGGATCTGCCACCTTTACCAGAATGTTGTCCACACAGTATACATGTATATACTCTATTCCCCTCTTCTCCATATCTTTCAGTATACCGTAGGCACCCAATGCCCTGTACAGACCGCCATTACCATCTGCATAATAAAGAATATGTTTAGTTATTTACAATGCTATATAAATGGTAGAAACCAACAGTCTACAAAATGATTCTGTTAAAGAAACTCCCAGAGTTGATGCTTAAGCATCTACTAGAGCATTCATTGTGATTTAACTGAAGTTGTAGACAACTTGAGGGCCTATATGTGGTTGAAACTTAACTAGAAGCTTACCTGGTGCCATAGAGAGCTTCCCCTTTTCTTCCATGAGAATCTTGCCCTCAAAGTCCATAGCTGGCAGCATGCCTTGCTGAAAGAGAATGACGTTCTCTTCATTCAGTCCAAAATATTTGTGTTTCTTAAAGAATTCGTGCGTGGATTCCATGGTACGTCCACTGGTCATGATGTACCTATCACAAATATAGGAGGAGAAGGAGTTGGGCTTGTACATATCGACCAAAGGCATCTTTCATACGACACAGAAAGGGTGCCTAGGACAAAAAAGTTCATTAAATAAACTAAAGCAAACAAGTGATACTTTTCTCACCAAGGAATCGTGCATTGCTGTCCATAGAGATCCTTTGCCAACCTCTCCAGTTTCAGTATACGTTCAGCTTGGATCTGGAAGAGGCTTTTGTGAGATGGCAGACCCACATCATACATTCCCTTTGGATACGACACACCCAGACGGGTTCCTTGCCCTCCAGCTAGCAACAGGACTGCCACTTTACCCCTAGAAATCTGCAAAAAGCCTATATAAAACAGGCAAAAGTAAGGCAATGACCCATTTCTGATCTACTTATATACATCACAATCACAAGGATCACAGACCCCACATACCTTTATTCCATGTTTTACTTTTATATAAAGGAACAGTAGAAGGTGTCACATAATTACACTGGGATTAATGGTAAGGAAGCGACACGACATGTCTTTTTTCAGTAGATATCCAAGATACCTTAAAAAAGCTCTCAACCTCTAGTTTCTATGGGTCTATTGGAGTCCTCCAAGCTCTCCAGTGTTCCACACTTAAAAAGGGAGATCCAAGTTCTTCCCATTGAGGGACATAGTTGCCACAAAAAGTCAATCTTAAACATGTATTGTAACCCATTCATCTGTGTGTGTGTATGAACCCCCTAGTGTACTGGAGACAATTTGTTTAGTACATTTTATCAGCAGGATAACAGGACCCGTTTGAGATTCCATTAACACTTCTGTCACATGATGTCATCATGCATATAACAACTCCAGGGAGACATGTGGGAGACTTACTGGAACATAAAAGCTGATTCTTACTGCAATGGTTTCATGAGTGGGAACTCCAGTGAGGTCTACAGAAAACTGTCACCAGAATCAGCTTCTATACCAAACTCCATACCATCCACAGCTGATCCATATAGCCATGCTCCTCAAGTTATAGCTAGCATCTAATATAATATATCACCACTTGCAGTAGACTGATGTGGCCAGTAACATCACAGAATGGCTTGCTAAAGTAATAGTAGGTTATACCTTGAGTCTCCCAGTCCTTTATGTCCTCCCTGTCCCGGGTCACACTGCCAAGGACCTCTCTGGGCACAGCCTCCATCCTGGAATCCACTTTCTGTTGACTGGACGAGACTGAGAACGAATCCATAGCCTTACGAAAGAAGTCATTAAGCTCTAAGAAGTCCAAGCCCTTAAGATCTTCCAGGAGGCTGGATTGCTGGTCCAAGGACAGCTCATCCCAGAACCGTAGTACATGGCCCTGACCAGCGTCGGACAGGGACTGGCGAACAGCATCCACATCCATTCCGGCCGACAGATCCAATAACCGAACGCTGGAAGCAGCAGGCGACAAGAAAACTCGTTTAAAACTCAGCAGTGAAACACAGATTATAGATCCATAAAAGAACAGGTCTGCTAATACAGCGAAAAAACGCCACATCTAAGTATATGACGTGTACATCTCAAAACTCACTTCCGCCTCTAAACTCTAATGCGCCCTACATACACTCACTATAACCTCACCTTATACCGGGATTCCACTAACCACACACCCACCGGGTCCGCCAGCCCTCAATTTATATCAAACAAGAGCAAGCCACGCCCTTTCAACGATATTTTTATACTATACCGCAGCTAACCACGCCCATAAAATGCTACAGGTCAGGTTTCTATGGCACCGATACGACGTAGGGGGGTGGCCATCTTGCGATTGGCTAAAATCTGACATCAAATATTCCCAGTGCAGCCGCCCTAATGGGCCGTGGCTCGCGACTTTTCCAAACTATTGGCTCCGGTTTTAGTGACGTCATGCGAACGTCTTGCTCTGCGCCTCAGCCGGTCCTGCCTCCTAAACAGCGTGGCATATGGTGACATGTAGGAAGGGGCGGAGCTGGGATATGTTTCTATAGGGAGATTGCGGACATATGTTATACATTAGTATAGAATGCAAAGAAACTCAGCGGGAGAGAGAAAGTCATTCGGGACAAGACGGGTTTGCGCTGCTCAGCCGTGGAAGAGGCAGTTAACCGCTCATAGCTTCCTCTCCTATGGCAAAGGGGAATACGTTCCTTAGCGTAGAAGCATAGAATTTGGCGGCAAATCAAAATAATTCTGGCCATTTTTCCTGATGTAGGCCCTCAGCCCTTAATCAATCATTCCTCCATCCTGTCTTAGGTTCAGGATACCTTTCTGCTTATCCGGTGTACCTTCAAATTCCCTGACTGTATTAACCGCTACCATTTCTACTGGGAGTCTGTTCCATTTATTCTCCCAGTGTAGTAAAAGTTCCTTACATTACATCTAAACCTCTGATCACCCAGTTTATTTAATAAGGTTAATTGAAGGGAATCTGGTAGCTTTGCGTTTTATTTTTTGCAAATGTCCTTAAGGGTTTAATGTTAGCATAGCATAGCATTTACTGATTATTCCAGAAGAAAAAGTGGCCACAGCCCAAATCAATATATATATATATATATATATATTGAACTACTGAAACCTTTTTTCAGTCCCCCCCCCTTTTTTTTATTTTTATAGGTATGTCGATTATGTTTAGTGCACTTTAGTGGTGGTGTTAGACATCTGCAGACACGGAGTATTAATTACGCTAACAAAGTAAATCAACTACCCAGGGGGGGTCGGTCTGCTGAGTAGACACTAATGAAAGCTATCATTAGCATAATTACTTTTGAATATGCATATTATGTCTGCTTTCTTTCCATTTAAAAACAGCCTATTTTCAGATCGTTATCAAAAGTTTGAATCTACTATGAATTCCACAAAAAAAAACCCATTCAACCGTAAAGCAACGCTTTCAGTATAAATAGAACAAAATCGCTGTATGTAAACGAGCGCCACAATCTTCGAATATCACTGAAATAATCAACTACTCGGATTAATTTAAAAGTGAATCCGATTCCTACCTTACCGACGAGAGGGTCTGGGCGCTCCGTCTCTGGGCTTGTTTTTTAAGATGCTCGTTGCAGATAGGAGAAGAGAGCCGCCTTTATACAAAACAATCAGAAACCTGACATCGCTAAAAAGCATTATTTCTCCACAGCTGGGATTAATAACGGGGAGGCGGAAAGCCCTCCCGAGGCTTATTAATTGTGAAAGAATGCTATGAGTCAGCTGTGCTTTGGAGACTTGGTTTAGACATTTTCCGGTTGCCCCCTACCAGACTGCCCCTGAGTACACAGGATATATCAATGAATAACGGGCTTTCATTTTGTAAAGTTATACATTCCACATGCTGCAGGGCAGCGCTTCACATATGATGCTCAGCAATCTATATGTGCTCCCTGGAAAACAAATGGTCGACGGAGTCACCGCTTCTCCTAGCATTGCCAATTTACAAAGCAGAACAATGCCCTAGATTGTAAGATCTCCATCGGAGCCCTCTTTACCTAATTGGTTTATCTTGTCTGTCAGTCTAACAACGCATGCGTAAATTGTTGGTGACAACATAATAATAATAACTTTTCTTCCTGGTCGCTCTGCATAGAAATTTTTTTTTCGAACCTTCATACCTGACACCTCACCCAGTAATCCTGCAGTGAAATCGTCACTTCATAGGATAAAGCCCCTCTATAGGGACTGACCCCTCTATAGGGACAGCTGTGAGGTATGGATGATTCCATCGTCCATGTATTAACCTTCACTGATTGATAACCACTGGAGCTCGAATACAGTGATATTTGAAATCAATCTTCTCTGCCAATAATCCCTGTAAAGAACGACTTGGTTTTTTTCCCCCAAAACCACATCAGGGAGATTGAAGAACCCACCAAACCGATAAATGCACCTTTCACTGTTATCTTAGTCCTTCGTCTAGCAGATAACATTTAAACCAGACATGGTGTTTGCATATGATATCTGGCTGAGCAGCCATTGTTGTTAGCCAAACACCACACTGAGCTGATCCTTTATGGCAATGCTGTAACTCCTCTATGCATCATAGCATCCAGCTCGGTGACTTGGACTAACCAATTCTATTGTTTACCACAGGGCAATATGATCAAACGTGAGGGTGTCTGTTTAATAGATTGGGCTAGTATAACATATTCTGAATTCTTTTCTTTGTCCTTATCTTATATCTAGCTTAGCCTTATGGCTGTGCTTGCTTATAAGCCTTCACTGTATTAACATTTATCATTTCTGCTGGAAGGCTATTCCATGCATGCACTACTATTTAAGTAAAGTAATATTTCCTGATGCTACTTTTAAACATTTGCCCCTCTATTTTAAGTCTATGTCCACTTGTTGCAGTAGTATTTCTCCTTTGAAGTAAACTTTCTTCCTTTATCTTGTTGATTCCCTTTAAGTATTGAAATGTTTCTATCATATCCCCCCGTCACGTCTTTCTTCCGGGCTATATATGTTAAGATCCTTTAACCTGTCCTGGTAAGTTTTATCCTGTAATCCATGAACCATTTTAGTAGCCTTTTCTGAACTTTCTCCCGACATATCTATATCCTTCTGGAGTTACGGTCTCCAGTACTGTATACAATACAATACTCCAAGGGCATGAGCACTTAACTCTTTTTACTGTTAATTTATTATATTACAAAAAAATAGAAGGGATTTTACGAAGAAGAATATTTCTTAAAACTTATTTTTAATTTGATAATAATCAGATACTTCTACATCCACCTGACACAAATATTGAAGCAAAAAATACCAGCAAAAACCATAGGATAGTCCAACCACTCACCCCAGCACCAGCCTAATGTGGTTCTTCTCACTGTGTTACTCCTTACCTGTGGGGTAGAATGATTGGTCCCGACAGCCTTAGAAGAAGTAATGATGATGCAAGGTCAGGGCAGTGACATAGTTACTTATGCAATATTTGTTATAATTCTGGCATTTAAACTAAATTATGCTGTTTGGAAACACTGAACAGTGTGGTGTGACTAGTTTACTTGAAGCCCCCGTAAACAGTGTGACATGTTTTTTGTACCTTTGCTTGTAAGTAGTAAACATTGTGTAGTTCTTTCATGGAAATCATCGATTTTGCTTTTACTTTAAAGCTGTGATGTCATACTTTAATTGCAGTCTCCAAACACACATCTGCTGTTAACTCTACTTTGTAATTACTAGTTGCTATTGGAGACTCTAAAACGATTTCAAAATAAAAGACTTAAGGACTGATTATAGCAATCCTGTTCTAAAGTTAGTGTGCTGAATCAGTGTGTGTGACATACAGAACACGTAAAGGAAAAACATAAAGGTATGTCCTTGTTGTGGTGTCTCAGAGTTATGCTGTCACACCCACACACACCTGCAAGGTATGGAATAATGGACCAAAGTTTAAAGTGTGAGCCAGTACCATACCCTTGAATATTTTTAATATGTGGTGGGTTAACATATGTTTAAATTGTCATAGAGTAGTTATGTCACAGGCATAGTTGAGTGCTGTGGATACCCCTCTCAGACATATCACTATTACAATTCTGCAATGCACAAAGAACACATGAAACATGTGAGTAGAGTGATGAGCTTCTTTCACAAGCTGCCTAAATCATATGGGTAGTCTTAAAATGAGATGAGGACTCAGCAAGCCTTTAACCACAGTTCCACTTGTGTACACTATGTTGGCAATCATGGGAGCTAGTCCAAATAAAAAATATAGATCTTAATTGTATATTGTAAAAGTACATAGTTAACAATGATTTTAATAGTCCATACTGGGTTGGTAGAGGCTGGTTACCTGCTTTTGGGGATGTCTTGTTGGCTATATGAAAAACAGGACATAGACTAATTCTATCCCAGACTTACCAGATTTCTCCCAATGCTTCATATTCTTTGGTGTGTAGTGGTGGCAGCCAGTGAAGGTCTGCGCGATTCGTGTAGACAACTTCTGCTGCCGCCACTTCCGCCGGGGCTTCTATGAATGAGCACTAGAAGGTCATGTGACGCCGGCGCTCTGTCATAGAAGCCTCGGCATTGCACAGATGTCCTCCGGCTGCCAGAGGGAAGGATCCAGGTACCCTGCAGCGCTGCGGTGATCTGGATCTTAGTCTTGTAGTCAGACCTCTATTTGAGGTCTCATTAGAAGTCGACCCCGAATATAGGACGATGGTTATTTTTCAGAGCATTTGTCTTATAATCGAGCAAGTACGGTATTTTATAATGTATGTTATGATATACATTAATAAATGACATTTTTGCTCGTCTCTCTCTTTTGTTTTCTCTCCTCTTTCTACCTCTTTTCACTACTTTTTTCTTCTCTTAACCCTCTTTCTTTTTTTCTTCCTCCCTCTTTCTTTATTCTATCTTCTCCTTTTTCGTAATTTTCTCCCCTTCTTCCTAGTTTCTTTTTCCTTTCTTTTTCAAGCATCACAACTCACCCCTTTATACCTACTATGCTCCCATCACACTCACTATATCTAATTGTGATCACGCACCCAGCCATCACACACAATACCTCATGCTCATCACATCCAACCATCACGCACATCACAGATCCCACCCATCACACTTAGGCAGTAAACTTTGTACCTGATGTTAATCACACCTCACACTCAGCCACTACACATCACACTTCTTGCCCATCATATCTCGCTCCCACCACACCCATACATCACACATCCCACCTTATGTCAATCACACTACATCAACACAATGGGAGCCAATTTCCTGACAATGATTGTACAGGAGAGTAGGAGAAAAAGACCATAGAAGCAGCAAAAATGTAACATCCTTAATTTTTATGATTTTGAAAAGTAATAAATGTGTATAATGTACTTGATTCTCACGCTACGTTTAGAGGTAATTGGGAGATATGTTCAAGGAGTGTCAATAGGAAAGAAAAAAACAGATATAATAAAACCTGAATTCTATTTATAGTGTCCTTTCCAGATGCAACAACAATACAGAATGTTTAAAAAACAAGATTAAATCAAGGTAGGTTTTAACCTTTTGTGTGTGTTAGCATGGATGTGTACTTGTGTGTGTGAGTATGGTTGGGTAGGAGCCCACTTGCAGGGGATACCAAGGGCTGGATAAAGACGCATGAGGCTGAATATATATGCAGATAACAGTCTATATTGGCGTGTGGCGGCAGAACAGAAGAAGCAAGACTCATTCACAAGTGTAATAAAGGTACAAACTCAGATGCACCACGACAGGATACAGACTTCAGATAGGGGGCCACCGAGCGAGGGGCAATAATGGCCCTGTGGTTTCTAGTTACGCCTCAGGCTAGGAGGCTATTCCACTTATCCACCAGCCTCCCAGTAAAGTAAACCTTCCTGACATTAGGTAAAACTTCCTTACATTAAATAAGAGTTAAAATCTGAAGTAATACAAAATTCCCCAAAAATAACAAACTGGCTTGAATAGAATGTTGCCTCAGCTGCCCTAAATATAATATCATCCTTGGTTGATCACAAAATATGATCATAAACTTCTATTATGTTAAATAATAAATTACCATTTCCAGCAATCAGTATTTTTGTTATTACATTTTATTTAAAAAAAGAGACAGGAAGGTACATGTCACTATTATGGTGATTGAAGAATACAAGTTCAACAATAACTTTCAAATAAATAACAAATAATAAATGAACAACTCAATAGGTAGTTGTTGGGAAATGAGACAGGAGGTTAAAAAAACTAACTGCAATCCCTATTTACCCTATGCACAACAGTGGTAGCCAACATATAGTAATAGTTTTTGTACATGTAGTATTGATTTGTCACCACTAGATGGTAGATTGTAATGGAATAACTTTGGTTAGCATGTTATAAATCCGTTGTATTTCAGCATGCTCCCTCTAGTGGAAAAGACCATAATGTGCTGCTTTCACGTGATGAGAACTGCTGAGTGCAGTGAGGGAATTAAGACATACATGCATTGTCTTAATAACCTAAGACAAGACCAAGGACTGATTACGTTCTGAGTGTTTACATGAGGAAAAATGGGCAGACCAGATGGGCCAAATCTGATATTGACATATCTGCATATATGACTACAGGCCTATGTAGCAAGCATATTTCTGTATGGGTAGCAACGATGCTAAAGTGAGCTGAGTAGAAGAGCATTATGCCAGTTATTGAAACCTATCCGGTTTCTATTTGTTTTTTAAAGAGCACATCCAATAAGGTCACCTTCTTCATGACATTTGGAAGGAAGATGGGTTTTTTTTTTAGGAAAGTTAGGGTGTCATCAACTGCAAAGGGGGGTGGTTTAGCCATTATGCATTTGTAATATTATACACAATTAGACATAAAATTAAATTCATTTAAACACATATATATTTCACTCATATTTCCTGGCCTTTTGAGACAATGCAGCACTGACATCATGCATGGGTGTTACTGTAACATGATGTTTCACCCACTTAATGCTTCTGTTCTTCACCAAAATGGGCATTCTATGTGTGTTACGATGGTCCAACCTATGGCACCACTGATTGGCTGCTTCAATGATACAACATGCGCAGGAGGGATCTTGTTAGATTCCCTGGAACGCCTGTTGAGCCAGTGCTGGAAATGACTGACGGTAAGTATACTATGTGTCAGGAGATATGGTCAGCAGAACTCATCTGTGCGACAAATAGATGGCGGGTTGGGAAAATGCATATGGGGGGGATGTTGGGAAATCTTGGAAATTTAAAAGGACCACTGAGCTATCATATGCATTAAAGTGTATGTAATAGCTGGAGTGTCCGATTAAAAGAGTCCTTTAACATTCTTTCACACAGCTGTTTCTAGCTGATTAATGTGTTTTTCCATTTTTTGGCCATTAAAGTAATGCATCATTTGATATTTTTATTGCTTTCATTCATAAGTGAAGCACTTAACAGATTTTTATATTCAAAACATCACATTCACCTTAAATCAGGGCAAACTGGGACAGCTATTACATAAGTAACAGTTTCTTGCTAACATGTGATATGTCTTATGCTTAACTTGTTGACGAAATGTTATTTCATTCTGAAGAAAAACCAATGGTTTGTTGCACTGATAATCATGTTTAGATAATTTTCCAAGTAGGGAAAACACAATAAGTGTTCTGTAAAGTTTGCTGTCTTTCTTGCCCCCATGGTGTCCCATCTGTTTATTGGTCAAAATACTTTTTTTATATTTGTACTCATGGTGTACAGTGTCTTCACTATTGCAGATTGAGTGCTGTCAGTATGCTGGGAACTCTCGGGTTGCGGGGCTGTTTCCCGCTGCCATTAGCAGGAACTCCCACCGATGTCAGTGGGACCACCCACTCACGTCAGTGGTTAGTCCTGGCTGAGTCCCGCAAGGGAAGGCTCCGGGTAGCCGGAGCCCAGAAGTTCCCAGGTATGCTGGTATACAAGTCCCAAGTCAGAAATACAACTAGCTGCACACAGCAGCATGTTCTCTACCCCACCTAACAATGTGAGGTAGGATTTTAGTCACTATAATAAGGACTCTAAGTAGGATCAAATGCCTAAATTGCTTGCTATCTATTCTATAGTGAAGCATGGAATAAAACAACTAGCAGTGCCACCACAACAGTCACTGGTGCCAACAATACTGCAAGTAGCTTTCTAAAGATGGGCAGAAGAAAGTGAGAGGGTCAATCATAACAGCAGAAGTGGGTATTACTCCACTTGTGCACAAGTGGAAAGAATATGGTCATCAATAATGTCGATGAAGATGACCTGGATTTTGAACTTGCGAGTACTGGATTGGATCCCTTTTGCCTTCACAACTGCCTTCATTCTTCGTGGCATACTTTCTACAAGGTGCAGGAAACATTCCTCAGAGATTTAGGTTTATATGGACATGATAGCATCACGCAGTTGCTGCAGATTTGTTGGCTGCACATCCATGATGCGAATCTCCCGTTCCACCACATCCCAAATGTGCTCTATTGAATTGAGGTCTGATTACCGTGGAGGTCATTGGAGTACAGTGAACTCATTGTAATGTTCAAGAAACCAGTTTGAGATGATGTGAGCTTTGTGACATGGTGCATTATCCTGCTGGAAGTAGCCATCAGAAGATGGGTACACTGTGGTCATAAAGGGATGGTCAGCAACAATACTCAGGTAGGTTGTCGCATTTAAACAATGCTCAATTGGTACTATAGGGTCCAAAGTGTGCCAAGAAAATGCACCCCACGCCATTACACAATCACTACCAGCCTGAACCGTTGATACAAGGCAGGATGGATCCATGCTTTCATGTTGTTTACACCAAATTCTGACCCCGCCATCCAAATGTCGCAGCTGGAATAGAGATTCATCAGACCAGGCAACGTTCTTTCTGTATTCCATTGTCCAATTTTGGTGAGCCTGCGCGAGTTGTAGCCTCAGTTTCCTGTTATTAGCTAACAGGAGTGGCACTCGGTGTAGCCCATCTGCTTCATGTGTTGTGCGTTCAGAGATGGTATTCTGCATACCCTGGTTGATACGAGTGATTATTTGAGTTACTGTTGCCTTTTTGTCATCTCGAACCAGTCTACCCGTTCTCCTCTGACATCAACAAGGCATTTTCGTCCACACAACTGCCGCTCACTGGATATTTTCTCTTTTTCTGACCCTAGAGATGGTTGTGCGTAAAAATCCCAGTAGTTCAGCAGTTTCTGAAATAATCAAACCAGCCCATCTGGCACCAACAATCATGCCACGTTCAAGGTCACTTGTGATTTGCTGATTAGCTATTTGTGTTAACAAGTACCTAATAAAGTATCCAGTGAGTGTATGTTCTAGTAATTTCTCTATGAGATGCGTTGCTCCTTCCACTCTGTAGAAGCAGCAGCAGTGTTGCTTTGCCACTGCATGCACTGGCACCACTACCACCATCACTAATACTCTCATGGGGAAAAAAACACTAGCACCATTACTGCAGTACCTTCTCTACCGCTTATTGACTTCACATAATAATAAAACACACAGGAGACCGAAATTTAGTTGGAAAGTGTATGGCCACTGCCAAATTATCATTTATTATACACTGTGACAAAACGGCATTCAAAATGTTAATACTCGTCAAACACTGCTTGACACTATCTCTGTCAAGTGATACACTTTGTAAGCAACAATAAACTTTTGGTTATAAGACTGTCTTAAAATATTCATAAAACATATGGCAACAAGCCACTCTAACCAATAGTGACATTACTCTCGCCTGCCGTAACCTTACACTAGCAGGCGGACCAGCGTAAATCACATTACGTTTCCTAAGGGACCCTTCCCTAGGGAAAAACAATACACCAACTTACTGAGGCGTACCACCGCCTCACCAATTGACGAACCACCTCCAAAAAACGCCTAATAACAACACATCAAGATAGCTATTAAACTCCTGCTGACCTCCAACAAAGTGCTACAAACAGAGGGATGGTGTCCTGTATATATACGAATCCCTTTGTACCACCCCTTCCTGTTACCCATTCCCTGCCTCCACCACACCACATGGTTTCTTAGGATAGGCTGTTTACTTCAGCTTGCCCTGGTCATGCAGCCCCTCTGTTCATTTTGGCCTCTGGGGCTTTCTGTATCCTTCCTTGCTCTAAGAAGTCAGTTCCTACTTTTAGTATTTCAAATGTTTGGGGAAATGTGGTCCTGTGCCCATGCTGCTACTGATGAATGTCTCATTCCTTACTATGGGGAATCGTAACCAAATGCTGGCACTCCTTCAGAGAAAAGGCGATCAGATGATGTGCCATTAAAAATGTATAATTAAATTTCGGGCCTGCAGTAAAATTTTTTATTTCCAACACAAAATAATAAACATTCCAGGCAGCAGAACTCGTGAATATCACAGCAAAGAAAACCTGCTTAAGCCGAGTTCTATTGGCTGGTATATTTATTATTCTGTGTTTAATATACAATTTTTTCCTATGAGACTACAGACCCAAATAGAATGTAAGCTCGTTTGAGCAGGGCAGAGCGCCTGTTGTCTCTGTAAGTCAAATTGTAATGTTATATACTACTTGTAATGTCCTGTCTACCCACTGTACAGCACTACGGAATATGATGGTGCTATATAAAACAATAAATAATAATAATAGTTATACATTTTTAATGACACATCATCTGATCGTCTCTTATTTAAAGGAGTGGTAGCGTTTGGTTACTGTTTTGCGCTGTCGTTGGTGTGGGGTGCTCAAATTTCAGGCTTGAGCAACCTTGGAGAGACTGTTGCCTGTCATTTGGTTATAATTAAACAATTACATGGTCGGAGGTGGCATTTCATTTATTTACTCTGGGGGATCAATTCTTCTAATATTGGGGGATTCAGTCTTGTGCCATATGGCTGTATGTGTCTATCTGTCTGTGACTTTTTGGCCTTCCCTGCTGCTGCTACTGCTGCTGTGGCTCAATCTCCTTTGTTGCTCTGAGGGATCAATTCTTTAAATGTTTTCCTAATTTTGGGGGAAATTTAGTTCTGTACTGTGGGGCTGAATGTGTTGGTCTGCCAGTGTCTGCTTAGTGTCCTACTACTGTTGCAGCTGCTTTATCACCTTCCTTACTCTGATGGATGATTGGTGGGGGGTTCAGTCCCACAGCATGCTTCATGTTACTTGGCTTCTATAACATTTTAAACCATCCCACCCTTAACTTGCCTCTAGAAGTCTGTAGAAACCTACTTAGTCTTCTTAGTGTTACTGAGAGAGTTGATGGATCATCCACTTGTCTACTGCCTCTTTGACTGCATTCTTAAGGCTGTTGGTCTTACTCGCAGGTATTTTTCTGACCACGGACAGATTCCCAGCAGATTGTAACATTGCTCCTCAATCTGGCCTGTGTCCCTGCAGCCCACAGACTCTGTCTCACTAACGCTGCTGTCCCTGCCACTCAGGAAATGGTGGTTGTGGGCAAGTAGCCCTTCATTCACTCTCTCTACTTTCCCTCCTAGGTCTTCTTCTTTTTCCATTGCCTCCCTTTCAGACTTAGAATGAGAGATTAGGCAAAATCAATAACAAATGCTTATTGAGAAGATAGATCCATCTTTATATTATGATGAAGTTCTGTTTATCCAATGAAATCCTTTTCCCCATAGATTTCCTTTAGTGTGTGTAATTAAGACCGAGTCATTCTCTTGTTTACCACAAGACAGTATAATAAGGACTTTTGCCTTGTAGACAGATAGAACACATGTATATGTCAACTGTTTAGCTACCTGAAAACATCTAAAACCCAGAAAACAGCACAGTACTCTTAAGAACTCCTTGACTTTGATACTGATAGTAAAATAATTGATGAGAATTTTAATCTTCATCTTTTTGCAGAAGGAAAAAGTGACAAATACTGTGGAATTAAAATTAATCTACAGAATAACAGAGTAAAAGGGTGGGTAATAGATACTTCTTGTTGCATCCAAAAGAACCTTGTACCTAGTTCCAGCCAAAAACGCTGTTATCAGATAATAGTGTGGACGCGTACTTTTAGGTGAACAAGATATGGGATAGAGTTCATCCTGTATTCTTCCACAGGGGGATAGTGATCTCCCCAACCAGTCCCACAGGCTGCAGCAGCTCCCAGATACCAGGAAATTTCCCAGTGAACCGGGTGGCCGACAGACCAATATTCAAAAAAGCCACTGAGCGGCTGCAAGCAGGATTGAAAGCTGCCTCTCCCGGCGCCTAATGAAATTAAAGAGGCCGGGGTGCACGCACTGCGCCACCCAATGGCCGTGCCTCAACACTTCGTCTCATGTCTTTAAAGGGGCGAGACGAAGGTCTAAGGCATGGCCATTGGGCAGCTCGGTGCGTGCACGCCGGCCTCTTTAATTTCATGAACGCCAGCCTCCATCTGCTGCCCCCACCAGACACCAGGGAGTCAGAAGCAGTGGTAAGTCAGGGGGAGTGTTATATTTGCCACGCTGGCATATAGGGGGTTGAATGGCATATCATGGGGCAGAGTGGCATATAGGAGGGTATAAGGCACATCAGGAAGGCAGAGTGGCATATTGGGGGGTATAAGGCATTTCTGGGGAGAGAGTGGCAGCCTGGGGGCAGATGTGCAGAACTGGGGGGCAGGTTGGCAAATAAAAGGAAATAAAAACAAAAAAATATTTTTCTCAATCATAGCTTTTGTTAAACGTGAAAAATAGTTTACATGAATTAAGAAATAAAAGTTTCTTACAAGAATATCGTGAAGAATAATGTGATCGCTGTTTTTCATCTAAAATTTTTTTGCAGTAGCAAATGTTTTGATTCCATTATGTGTAATGCATTTAATTTTTAGGGCCTTTTAACACTTTTGCTTTCTGGCATTTAATAAAATAATGTGATAAAAAGAATGTTTTATAGTTTTAGGTGGGACAGAGGGACAGAGTGCAATCGGGACTGTCCGGCCCAAATCGGGACATTTGGGGGGGCATGCAGATATGTGGACTCTATTCTCTACACGATGAGCACTCTAAAAGTTGCCTGATGTTATTACCAAAGCTCAAATTACTAAGATTAATAAAAAAAATGTTTATGTTCCTGTTGCATTCTGATTGACCCCTTCTATCAAATATGCTCCAGTCACCACCCTTTTTTAAGCAATTCCAAATTCAAAGTATTTGTTTTTATGAACACTCTGGGTCATATGAGGTGGAGGGGCAGGGTTACCATAAATTAAAGCATCTGTTTAAAAGAATTTCACTTTAGAAGAGCACCTACTCTTGGACAAACAGGCAAGTGCCTTTTTTATTGAGACTAGGGGTATTATAATATCTGCATTTATAGATCTAATTTTTGAAAATGTTTAACATTTATTTAATTCTTGGGTGATTTCATACATATATTTATATATATTATTCTATATGCATGAATAACACAAAGTTCAGAGCAAAACAACTTTAATATTTTTAAGCATACTTAGTGGTAACCGATTCAGTATAGCATAAATTAATTTTGTAGCCAGAGTAGTTCTAAGCTATTGTTATTATAAAGGTTGTTAAAGAGTTTAGGTTTAGGATAAATAATTAAATAGTGCAATTGATTTTATACAGAAGACATCTAGGGCAGTGCTTCTTGAAAATTCATTGTATGGATTTTTTTAAAAAAATGTAACTTAATTTGTATAATTTGAATTTTGTTTTGTAGTGTAACCAAATGGCACTACTACTGTAATTTCTTTATTTTTGAGGAATCTTGGCTGTCCCATAACAAAAGAATAGAAACACTAATAGTTTAGGTATCACCGCATCTCCATTTGCACCCTTTTGGATGTGACTATTGTTATATGCATAATGCAGTCGTATTAATTGAGATTTTGAGATGTTTCATCTTTACTTTGAATTATTTAGGATTAAAAGTTGATTCTTGATTTGTGCACTTAACAGACGGTATGCCTATGGAAGAGTTTAATAAATGTTGCTTTCTTCAACAGCCTTTCCATTCCATTAAGCTAACGTGAAATCAGCAAAATGGTTAAGAAAGTTGCAGTCATTGGAGCTGGTTCGAGCGGTTTGCCTGCCATTAAATGTTGCCTGGATGAAGGCTTGGAGCCCACATGTTTTGAAAGAACCGAAGATATTGGAGGGCTCTGGAGGTTTAAGGTATCGTAACATTTGCTAATATAAAAGACCCTAAATAATGTACTCTCTGTACTTTATTACAATATGTAACAGTTTTGCTGCTCTTAAATTAAATGCCGGCCAACTCGTCCTTTAGTAAACAGACCCCTCTAATTGTCTATTATGCATAAAATACAGTCTTCAGTATGCTGCTTCTTCTTTCTTTTTTTTTTTCATCTTGAGCCATTTAAAAGGGTTTTATTTTTATATAACTTTGTAATACAACTGCATCTTGTGTGACCCAAGTCTTTATCTTGTTACTGATTTTTATTTGTATTTTTTTGTCTAGTTACTATTCTCTGTTGCTAAATTGCTTGTTTGTACAATAGTAAAGAGAAGATGAGAAAATCATCGGAAGTTGACACAATAATCTCATGTAAATTAATTTAGGTGACATAATATGTGGGTAAACGTCCATTTTAGCCCTTTGCTTTAGCAGTTCTAATTGATATATTTCCCAAATATTCTTATATTTTGTTGTAGAAATGTTAACAGCTATTTGTCTCTTGATGTAAATGGACACTGATATTTTTTTTGAGAAATGTATTTATTGCAGGATGTTTCAGAGGATGGCCGAGCCAGCATTTATAATTCCGTCATCATCAACACATCCAAAGAGATGATGTGTTACAGTGATTATCTAATACCCGATGATTACCCAAACTATATGCACAATTCCAAGGTGCTTCAGTACTTTCGTCTATATGCCGAACACTTTCAGCTCATTAAATATATCCAGTTCAAGGTAATGAACATAAAACTGAATTATTTTAGAATTTAAATGGATTCAACCAGGGCATCTAACCCTTGTACGTGGCTATGATAACTTGTGAGCCAAAGGGGATATTTGGGATTTACTTTTTTTCTCACTTTATCAACACAATTTCCTGAAGGTCTATTAATAATTGGGGTTTAATAGATTATTCAAGGTTATAGATAAAATAACAGGGGTATAGAGAAAATTGTGTGGACTGGTGTGAAGAAAACTCATTGAGCCCACAGAACTCCTAACACCAACTAACATCACTAAAGCCAACTTATTAGTAGTTTTAATGTTGAGCTCCTGGAGACAAATATCCCTCAAATTGTCAGATGTTATGGTGAATCTATAAAGCAATAATAATACAAATATATTACAATATGTATTACTAATTAGTAGAATGTTTTTGGATGTCAGTTAGCAATATGGCTGTAACACATGTCTTTCAACTATACAAGTATGGCTCTGATATATAAAATAGGTAAAATAAATAAGAAATTAACCATTCCCAATTTCCTTTTAAGACCACTGTTGTCAGTATAAAGAAAAGCCCAGACTTTGCCACCACTGGCCAGTGGGAGGTTATCACAGAGTGTAATGGACAAAAGAAAAAAGATATTTTTGATGCTATCCTCGTCTGCACAGGTCACCACTCGGTTCCAAACTTGCCTCTGAATTCTTTCCCAGGTATTATGATTCAGTCTACTGTTCTAGAACAACTATTATTTGTTGATACTATTTTTCTTTGGAAGTCTAAAGTACCCATGAGTAATCTTAAATGAACTAACTGCAAAACTTAAAGGGGAACCCCAACCATCATGTGTACTGTAATGCATATAATAGCTACATGCTGTCCATTTTGAATTTGCAGATCCAACTTGTATTTGCCCCATGTGTGTATATCTATCTATCTATCTATCTATCTAGTGCATAAAGGGCAGCCAAGGACTTTCTGCTCACTGGAGCTGGATCTTCAAAGACGACTTTCTTTGCCCCCACACTACTCACCACAACTCCATTCTTGCTCATCAGTGCATGCAATTACATACATTGTACTGCAAGTAAAAAGGCAAGTGGGGCCTCTTGCCATGAGGGGCCCTGGAGAAACTGCCACTTTTGCTCCATTGTTATGCTGCCCTTGGGCTTTGGTCGACATTTAGAACTGTAGCTGCAGAAGCATGTCATCGATGAGTCCAAATCTGGTGTTCTTTTAAATCTTATGCTGATCGCTGGCAGGATTATCTGTTTTACAAAAAATGCCAAGCAAATTATATGTGTCTAGACAGATACGTATCATGTTTTTTTTGCTGTGTGTACTTCTTAACTTTTCTATCGCTACAGGCTTAGAGATCTTTAAAGGTCAGTATTTCCACAGTCGCGATTATAAAACCCCTGAGGCATTTAAGGGTAAAAAGGTTATGGTTATTGGTATTGGAAATACAGGAGTTGACCTGGTTGTAGAACTCAGTGCTGTCGCCAAACAGGTAGGTGGTGAAACTCGCTATAAATATAATGCTTTTATCACGTGTATAACTATATGACTCTTTAGATTGTCAATGTTTCAAAATAAACAATTTGGTCATTGGTAAGTTTATTCAGACAATCACAATAATAAAAAGTTGGGTTTTTTTACCTTTTGTGGACAGTATTATGCAGTCAAGCAGGTGAAAGTAGGAAGGTGGGGGGTCAGCAGACAATGAGTTTGATAATATTGATAAAGACTGGATTCGGACGGTGGAATGCTAAATCTGGTTTGACCTTGATGAAGTCCACAGAATAAACATAAATAAACCACTATGGCATACGGATGACGTAGAGTAAAAAAACCAACAATTATCACCTGAACAGGATTCTTCACCTCCTTCAAGCTTGCTGTGTGAAATATAATGTGAGCAGATAACTGAAGGTGACAACTGAGTTCTTCTGACTATTTAGCTGCAGAGCCTATCCTTAAGACACTATAAGGTTTTAGCAATGTATAGGTCTACAAGTATAGGTCACTGATGGCTGCGTATATAACATGTTATTGTATGAAATTTACCTGTGAATATTAAAAATGTTCATTGCCCATCTTAGGTCTTTTTGAGCACCAGGAGAGGAGCGTGGTTACTGAATCGTGTCAGTGATGACGGTTACCCTTTGGATGTAGCCCATTTCTCTCGTTTTAAAAGCATCATTCTGACTGCTCTGCCAACTTTGAGCTGCAAATTCATAGAAAATAAAATCAACTCAAGGGTCAACCATGATAACTATGGTCTAAGGCCACAGCACAGGTATGTTCGGTTTGTGCCAAATTAAGTACTAAGAACATATTTTCCAAGGAACATGAAAGGATTTTTCTAAGTGTAAGGAAGATATGGTCTCATCAATCTCCTGAAGCATAGTGGGGGCAAGTAGCTACTGCACTACCTCTGAGTTGATATTTATTTAATCTGACCCATTATACTAATTGTTATGTAGCAGAATATAGCAATTAGAATTGATCTAAAAGTACTATCATTCCTACAAGTGACTCCTGAGTCCTTACTTCTGTGCATTAAGCCTTTACACCGGAATGGATCTGTTGATTCCTCATAAAACATATGCCAAGTATTGAAACAAACAAAAGCAGTACCATATTATAATTTAATTGAAAGCTCGAAATGTTTTTATAAGGTTATGGTTAAAGGGTAAATCTTTCACACAAGTTCTTTGTCTTGATACTATTCCCACTTAATTTTGCAAATTTTATTTATTATCGCCCTACTCATACAGATTTATTAGCCAGCATCCAACTATCAGTGATGATCTTCCCAACCGCATTATTGCTGGCAAAGTATTGATGAAGACAGATGTGGAAAGGTTTACAGAGACGGATGTCATCTTTAAGGATGGGAGTGTGGAAAAGGATATTGACGTGGTCATTTTTGCCACAGGATACCGATTTTCCTTTCCCTTTTTTGACGATTCTGTGTTGAAGGTTGAAAACAACAATATACCTTTATACAAAATGGTGTTCCCCCCTCATTTGGAAAATCCTACCGTGGCATGCATTGGCTACGTACAGCCTATCGGGGCTATAATGCCTGTAGCGGAAATTCAGGCTCGTTGGGCAGCTAGAGTCTTTAAGGGTAAGTAAGCCAGACCATATTTTTTCACTGCCAGTTCTGGTAGTTATTGTGAAAAAAATGCTTTCTGCATACCTGATGTAACTGTAATTCAGCTTCTGTGACAATTATTTTATTGGTTATTTTATACGTGCATGGCTAAAAGGTGATTATGGTGGATTTTTAGGCATATGTAAAGCATAGAATAGAATTAATATCATGCTTAAAGCACAGGTATTGAAAAATGTGTATAAGGGCCTAATTTTCATGTAATTGGAGCGCATGTACATAAGGGGAAAAAAAATAAAATAATAGTGCAATATGTTGAAACCAAATTGGTGAATCGGACCCATCAGTTAATTCAGATAAAATTTCTGTTTAATGGCTTCTTAAAATCTGCAAAACAGTAAACTACAATGGTGTAGTCTCCAAGTCTAGTGTCCTTCTCTACGCGTTTCGCCAATTTTCTGTGGCTTCCTCAGGAGAATTGTCACTTGGTAATTGAAGAAAATCTGTGTAGTTATGATGGTTCAAAATTAAAATTGTTTATAAGCCTATTGAAAAGTGATTGTTTAATACTAATCAATTGCAAATATTTGTTTAACAGCTTCATGACAATGGCTGATTTTATTTTTTGTATCCTTCTTAAAATTTTTGCAGTGCTCGTGTTTAGCTGTCATTTTCTCATTTACTGTACCCACATAAGCTATATATCAATCAGCCATAACGTTATAACTACTGACAGGTGAAGGGAATAACACTGATAATCTGTGCAAGTGAACATTTCGTTCTCTAAATTGATGTGTTAGAAGCAGGAAAAATGGGCAAGCATAAGGATCTGTGGGGTGTTTCCAGTCTGCAGTGGTCAGTACCTATTAAAATTGGTCCAAGGGAGGAACAGCAATGAACTGGGGACACGGTCATGGGCAGTCAAGGCTAATTGATGCATGGGGGGCGAAGGCTGGCTACTGAAAGTGCTGAAAAAGTTAATACTGAAGGTGTCGGAACACACAGTGCATCACAGTTTGTTGTGTATGGGGCTGTGCCGCTGCAGACCAGTTAGGGTGCCCATGCTGACCCCTGTCCACTGCTGAAAGTGCCTACAATGGGCACGTGAGCATAAGAAATGGACCACGGAGCAATGGAAGAAGGTGGTCTGATCTGATGCATTTCACTTAACAAGAGGCAGTCATATCATATTTTTCCACTAGGTGTCTATAGAAGTAACTGTAAAACTTGCAGAACAAATAAGGAACAGCACTTCTACACAAGGACAGCTATAATCACAAATATTAAAAAGTATATATGAACTTAAAAAATACGTCATATTAAATATACCTTATTTGCTCGATTTATAAGACAAGGTGCTCTGAAAAATACTCCTTGTCTTCTAATCAAGGTCATCTTCTAATCAGACCTCAAATAGAGGTCTAACTATGAGACTAAGATCCAGATCCCTGCAGCGCTGCATACCTTCCCAGGCTGCCAGAGAGGAGAATTCCCCGCAGTGCTATGGGGAATTCGCTTCTCTGGCAGTTGGCGAACCTCCGCTTGATGGACGCAGACAACCCCCACTACTGCTGGGACTTCCGCTGAGGCTTCAATGACGGAGCACCGGTGTCACATGACCTTCCGGTGCTCAGTCATAGAAGCGCTGGCGAAACTAACCCCGCCCTCCACCCGCTGCCCCCACCAGACACCAGGGAGTTAAAAGCACTGGTAAGTCGGGGGGGTTTGGAGGCTTTTCTGGAGGCAGAGTGCCCCATGATTTTAACCCCCTTTATGCCACTCTGCCTCCTGAAATGTCGCTCTATCCCGCTTGCGCTCTTCACGGTAGGGACGTCCGCATCTATAGCTTGTTTGCTACTTATGTCGAGGGATGATGGGGTGAGATCTACGAGGGACTGCTTTCTCCTTTACCACGCTCCTTAGCCCGATTATCCTGCATCTCCTGACCTGGTTATCACCATCCTACAATCATCAACATTGATTGTAACCCCAATGTGGTTGTTCAACATGTGAACAACACTGTTTTGGATAGGGCTTACCAGTTTGTGCATATAAAAAGTGATTCTGGAGCCAAGTTGCATGAACACCGTAGCATCCACTGCAATGTTCCTTCTGATCGACAAAACCTACCACTAAACTTAATTAACAAAATTAATTTGTGATGAAATAATCAGTTTGTCAGATTTAGTCAGGACATTCTAATAATGGAGTCAGGGATTATCTGCCGTTTTACTTACTGGTCCATGAAAGGCAGCAAAATGGTACTTCATTGCCAAATCGGAGTATTGCATATCATCAATCAAAAAAAGAAGAAAAATGTGAGCAGACACTTGTTTATCATCCACTTACCATTTACTATGAAATGCATTTTTGTAATTTAATTCTAGGCCTGAATATGTTGCCATCAAAAGAAGAAATGATGGATGAAATTACCACAAGGAAAGAAAATATGCAAAAAAGGTTTGGATTCCTTAAATAACAGAATGTATCATGAGGCGGTAGTTTCATTTTATCACACTTCCAAAATCATCAATAACACAAATCATCAAATTGACATTACATTTTTTTTAATTTAATTAAACATGAGCAAAGCGTACAGTATAATGGTAGTGACTTCAACTTTTTTAGTTTTTGCAGAAAACAGAAGAAAACAGTTTCTACACTTCCTTTTAACATTAAGTAACTTGGTACTATAGATTGTTATTATATGTATTGTTAGCTTTCTTTCCAAAACTAGTAAATCCTTACTCCTTTGTTATGTGGGACAAACATTTTAGAACAGTGAAAGGGTGAGTGCAGTACAGTTGTAAACACAAGAGTTAATGTCATAACATTCTTGTAAATAGACTCTTGAAATCCATTTTTAGTACATATTCTCTGTGAATTACAGACTAGACAAGTGGTGTAAGCACATTTAGTAAGGCAGTTTAATTACAAAGTTTAAAAATGATTTTCTAATGCTAGTACTCTATCATACTCATGCCTCCAGGTATGTGAAAAGTGAGCGCCACACCATCCAAGTGGATTATGTTCCATACATGGATGAAATTGCAGCAGAGATAGGCTGCAAACCAAATCTGATGAAACTATTTGTCACTGATCCCAAGCTAGCCTGGGAAGTTTTCTTTGGACCATGCTCTCCTTATCAATATCGCCTGTTTGGACCAGGAAAATGGAAAGAAGCCAGGAGAGCCATTCTAACCCAGATGGATCGTGTTATCAAGCCAACTAAGACTCGAGTCTTGAAGGATCAGTCTGTTCAAAGTTCTTTTTCTTTCATGTTTAAGATTCTTGGCATCCTGATTGTATTTGCTGCCATATATGCCTCATTCTAAGGTGATCACATATTGTACATTATGAGCTATCATTAAGCTTAGCTAGATTCCATTTTGACTGAAGCTCAGTCACTTTTCATGAATAAAAATAGATGCAGTCGCATCAGGCTGATATTCATTAGTTGTAGAAAGTAGCGTATAATTGTTACAGGGTCACCGTACCCAAGGCTGGGTACCCCTGTTTGAGGGCTGAGGAATCACCAGTCAGTACCTATATCCATGCTATCCACGGATCAGTCAGACCACAATTCGTGCAGTAAAACAAGAGCACTTTTATCACAAAGCACACGAATCCCCAATAAAGACCTCCAAACCACCCTCACACAATGAAACACTTTGTCTGTCTCTGCCCGGGGACAGGAGGTCTGGGCAACTCCAGTTAACCTGGCCCTGTCACAATAATGCACGTAATAAATAAAGGTCATGAAATTTGAAATCCACACTCTAAAATATTACATATACTATAATGTTAGCACAGGCATCGTTCAGGTGTTTCTGTGTAGGGTTTTTTGTCCAGTGAACTAAAGGATAGTCAACATGTGTTGCTCTTAAATATAAAGTATGTTTTTTAACAAAAACCCTAGACGATACTTGAACACTCGGTGCATTACAACAGTTCATTAAAAGCTTAGATGGGGGTTGCTGTCTTCATTTTCAGGTATTTCACCGAAGCAGACCACTTTTCATTCTAATGGATTCTAGCCCTCTCTACAATAGTTATAGGCTTCATTTGTTTGCATAGTGTCTAAAAAGATAGTAATTCTGCTAATTTGAAGAAATTAATATGAGGCTCTTAATTAATCTAATTTACTTGTACATCAAAGTAATTTTGTTATAAAAAATATAAAACCTTGAATGCATATTAAACATATTAAAAACAAGTCACTTGTATAAAAAACAGAACTACTTTTTTTTGTAGAGCCATTTATACATACCAATACATATAGTGAATAAATGGCCTTGCTGGTGTATGGAAAAACCAAAGATTTGACTAGGTAAAAAAATCAATTTAATTGAAAAAGAAATCCTAGCACATAATACTTAGCTTTTAATAATAATATACTAAAACACCATTACGGCATCAAAATATCTGGAACTGTTCCTAGCTACCTCTATCACACATGGGACATGAATCATAAGATATAATTCACAAAGCCCTGATTACTAAGCCCGGCATATCTTGTATTGAAATGCATCCTTGAATTAATTTCAACTACAGTACAATCTAGGCCTGCATTAAGGCGTTTCGCTGTAGCCATCATTACATAGTTACATAGTTATATAGGCTGAAAAAAGACATGCGTCCATCAAGTTCAGCCTTTCCTATATCTGTTAATTTGTTGCTGTTGAAGGAAAAACCACAGTTTCGCTCTTTCCAATTTTGCACTAACCAGGGAAAAAGTTCCTTCTTGACCCCAAAATGGCAGTGACATTTCTCCTTGGATCATGCAATAAGCTGTTTCCCCATAATTAAAGATTATATCCCTGAATATTATGTTTTTCCAAGTATCCATCCAGTTGCTGTTTAAACATCTGTACAGACTCCGATAAAACTACCTAGACAGAGAATTCCACATCCTTATTGTCCTTACTGTAAAAAAACCCTTTCCTCTGCTTTAGACTAAAGCTCCTTTCTTCCAGTCTAAATGCGTGACCACGTGTCCTATGCGTAGTCCTGTTTATGAACAGATTTCCACACAATGGTTTGTATTGGCCCAACATATGTTTATATAATGCTATCATATCCCCTCAGATTTAAATGTGTTAAACTTTCTTCATAACTATAGTGCTCCATTCATTTTATTAATTTTGTAGCCTGCCTCTGCACCCTTTCTAGTGCTATGATATCCTTCTTTAGAATAGTTGCCCAGAATTGCACAGCTTATTCAAGGTGCGGCCTTACCATTGATTTATACAGAGGCAAAATTATATTTTTATCCCGCGACCCTTTTTATACACGACAATACCTTACTGGCCTTAGCAACCGCAGACTGACAATGCACATTGTTGCCTAGTTTGTTGTCTATAACAATTCCCAAATCCTTCTCATTTGTCGTTATCCCTAATTCACTACCGTTTAGGGTGTAGGTTGCTTGTGCATTCCCTACCCCGAAGTGCATAACTTTACATTTATCTACATTGAATTTCATCGTCCATTTGTGTGCCCAGTCCCCCAGTCTATCTAGATCCCTCTGCAGCACAGTAATATCCTGCTCGCCTTGTATTACTTTACCTAGTTTAGTGTCATCTGCAGATACAGAAACATATTTATAAATGACCTGACCTATTGCCAGGTCATTTATAAATATGTTGAATAAAATTGGTCCCAGAACAGAACCCTGAGGGACACCACTTACCACTTTTGACCAGCTTGAAAATTTACCATTTATAACAACTCTCTGTTCTCTATCTCTAAGCCAATGTTCTACCCAAGAACAAGAATTTGCATCTCGACCAATTTCCTTCAGCTTGAATACTAACCTATTGTGTGGAACCGTGTCAAACGCCTTGGCAAAATCCAAGTAGATTACATCCACTGCAACACCCTGATCTACCCTTCTACTTACTTCTTAGTAGAATGCAATTAAATTAGTTTGACAGGACCTATGTTTCATAAAACCATGCTGATTTATGCTAATAATACTGTTCTCCCCAATGAATTCCTGAATATTATCCCTAAACAGCCCTTCAAATACTTTCCCAACGTTAAGCTCACAGGTCTATAATTTCCGGGCACAGAGTTTGAACCCTTTTTGAATATAGGAGCCACATCTGCCTTCCTCCAATCCTCTGGTACAATTCCTAAAAGAAAAGAATCCCGAAAGATTAGAAACAGAGGTTCACTTATTTCCTGACACAGCTCCTTAAGTACTCGTGGGTGAATACCGTCAGGCCCCGGAGCTTTGTTGACATTAACTTTCTTTAGTTGCTGTAGCACCTTGCCCTGGGCCATCCACTCACAGTTTGACTGCAAATTTTTTTCAGTAGTCCTATCTATATTCATTGCCATAGGTTCCTCCTTAATATATACTGAGGAAAAATAGTTATTTAAAGTTTCTGCTTTTTCCTGGTCCTCCTTAACCAAAACTCCCATCTCTGTTTGCATCTTCAGGGCGTATTAGAAGCAACTTTAAAAACACCAAGCTAAGAATGCCCATAAACTTCATCATTAAATGGGGTAACAATAAAAAGGGTTAAGCAATACAATTTAATATAATTAAACTTTCTTGCTATTAAAAATCAAATCTCCCCAGTCTATATACTATAAACATAATGGGCACGCAAGATAAATTGCGTGTATACTGCATACCAATAGGAAACAAAACTGCCCATGTTCCCAGACAAGCATTAAAATTGATCTCTCAAAATGCTATGCATACCCACCTAAGAACAGGAAAGCTTTGGGACACCAAGATAAAGCAGAGCCAGAGGGACCGTACATCATACATCATTTAATTACAATAGTTCCTTATCAGACCAAAGTCATGCACCCTCTCCTCTAGGTATAAAAACATCCAAAGTCATATCACAAAACAAAATTGTCCCATAATATGGTTCCCATGATCCACTATAGCTAGTATCTTCCAGTGTCAGCCACATAGATGCTTCATCCTATATTAACCAATAGCGTCCCATGCTGCCTTTACCTGCTTGTGAGGTGCACTGTGATCACACGGCACCAGTCCTCCCTCCTATCGCTAATCATGAAAGGGGAGTCCCTCCCCACTATTGGTAATCATAAACACAATAAATGTAGTGGATCATACTTTTGCCAGGAACGCATTACTCACTTAATCATTCACGACATATATGTATGAATAAGGTTCAGTGTTGAACAAAACCCAAATAAATTAATAGTTAATAATAGTTGCTAGCCCGGACACCTGTAAGGTACATCACGGTAGTCAATTGGTAGATTGTGGCCAAAGACTTGTACAAGTCAGATAATTCATTGATGTATATCAAACACTTATAGTATAGATCGTTTTGCCCTCATCCCAATATTATTTTCAAATCTGTTCCAATGAGCTTGTGTAGCTAAACTAAATGAGAAGTAGAACATGAAAGTTTTTTCACGGAGCATGATATTTTTGGCAGGCTTTCTCTTAAAATCAGCAGTCGAACTAAAAAGAAACAGTAAATATTTAGTGAGTTTAGAAACCAATATGTTTTCTTGTGGATAATTCTTTAGAATGGGACTCATCCTTTTACCGGCTTGGATCATGTCAAAACACTCAAATTCTTGGAGGGAACATAGGTTTTGCTCACTTTCATATAGCTGAGCCTTACAATTCAACCAAACACATGTGAACTTAATACTAAAACCAATGTATTAAAGGGCATTTGAAGTCATGGACGACTATTACAGACATGAAGCACACAGAAATCAGAAGGGCAGTTTGGCTCATGAGTCTTAAGGTTGATGGTAATGAGACAAGCTTTTGTGAAACTCCAAAGATGCAGTATGAGTTTGTCAAACTTGCCACTACTATAATTAACTCGATTAATAACCTGATTGTCCAAGGTCCTGAACCTGTAAAGGGACACTCTAGCCAGCATATGCACTTAAATGTATATCACAGCCTTGGTTTCAATTGAAGCACTTCCCTGAAACTAATTGGCTAAAAGCAGTCAAAAAATGCTGCAAAACATGAACCAATAAACTGCATCTTCTCTGAAAGGTAAGTGGCTTTGTTTTTTCACATATAGGTTAAGGAATTCATATTAAAACACTTACAAAAAATGTCATATGTATTCTTCATTGGTGGGGCTGTATGGCACACCAGGCTACCTATTTAATATATATATAGGGCAGCTGTTCTCTCCTCCTAAGTGAGTGTAGATAATATAAATAATACCAATTCAATGTAGCTTCAAATCATAAAACAAGAAAAAAAGAAAAAGGCATCATAATGTAATTATGTAGACAAATGTATATATATATATCTGGTAGGCACATTGGACCCTTACGTTTGGTGGGGCTTATTCAAGCCCATAGATCGCCCAAAGGGATGAGCGGGAGGGGTTATTCGTCTAGGAAGATTTCACTCTCCACCGTTAGATTTTTTTATATCCAAACTTCGTAATCTCAGAAAAAACGAGAAACGAGGGAAATCTTCCTGAATTCTTGAAGTACAGATACTGGAACATTTCATTGGAATTTGAAATCACTAAAAAAAAAAGTAATGTTTAAGTGGTATTTGGTCCCCACAATGTATCAAAAATGTATACAGCTATGAGCAACTTATGTTGGAGGGATTGTGGGGGACAGGGGGCCAATGTCTCACATATGATGGCACTGCCCAAATTGGATAGCTTGTGGTCTGACACTTTTCCATTATATAACCATCGCACCTTTTTAATAATTATGAAATGTTCAAATATAGTTTTATTAAATGTATTTCAATGTAACCACCCTGGTCACCTGGTCTGTTTTGTTAAGAAATTGGCGTAATTCCTTCTGGTGCTCCCAGAATAAGTTCCATCTGTTTCAAACCATTTGGGAGCCTTAGAAAAAAGAGAAACGAGGGAAATCTTCCCGAATTCTTGAAGCACAGATCTGGAATTCGGGAAGATTTCCCTCTTTCTCTTTTTTTCTGATATTACGAAGTTTTGGATATAAAAAAATGTAAAGGTGGAGAGTGAAATCTACCCGGGGAGACAAATAACCCCTCCCGCTCATCCCTTTGCGCGATCTATGGGCTTGAATAAGCCCCACCAAACGTAAGGGTCCAATTTGCCTACCAGATATATATATACATTTGTCTTGATGAATTACACTATGATGTTTCTTTTTTTTTCTTGTTTTATAATTGAATTTAACATACTGCTCGGATCGCTACATTGAATTGGTATTATTTATATTATCTACACTCACTTGGTGTGGGGGGCGGGGTCACCTATATATGTTTTGTATTTTGTTCACATAATTTTGTTTTATATTGTTTATATAATTTTTTTGCGCACTACTCATTTTTCTTTTTACTTTGGAAATTAAATATATACATATTAACCACTTGTTTTGGAGATAAGGGCAAAGTGTATTTCAATAAATAATGGTCATGCAGAGTAAAAGAAAGATTTAACATTTTCTTTTTATCGCCTACATTATTTGTGCTAAGCTTCGTGCCCCCTTGGTCAAGCTGCATAAAGGTCACAGAGATAAGTTAAAACCACAGATAGAGATGTTGTAAATGGAACAGCGGCTGCTGCTTTAGTTAGACTTTAGACAGAGTCGATCATGCGATATTAACCCGATCGACAATCAGCAGCAATAGCTTAGCAGGTAATACATTATTTTATTTTCTCATCATGTATGTGAGTTGTATAAAGCCGCGATGAAATAGAGAAATCTCCCAAATTCATATTGGGGGCCAGATTTAATGACACATGTAACAGTGATGAAAAAAGCAAGGTTTGTGATTCAACTACCGACATAAATCAACAGAAAAGAACCCTGCCTAAGTATTTCATGGAGTGAACAAAATTTTAGCACATCTTCACTTATTATTTTTAGTAAGATTTTCTAGACAGACAAAAAGGAATTCTAGAAATTTGCAGACATATATAAATACGCTGTTAAAATCTAAAGCAAAGACACGGCACAGGCGCAGTTTAGCATGGACCGTTTCCCTGTCCAGTTTAACCCCTTAAAACCTTCAAGACGTTCCAAGCTGTCATGAAATAAGTGGCCCAAAAACTTATCATGACGACATTGAAGGTCATGAAGAAAGTTGTGGTGTGCACTCCCTTCCTGAGGAACCACCATTAACCCTCCCAGTGTCAGTATCGCATGATAGCATCAAGACTTTTATTATGAATGGATGCCTTGTGTTCTAAATGAAAGCAAGGATCTATAAGTCGAATGCCAATCAGTAGTCTCAGTAAGGTAAAAAAAGTAAAAGTTAACCAGTGGCAGGCTGGATTACTGTTAGCGCAAGCGACGCAGTCCTCAGGAACCGCCATTAACCCTCCTAGTGCCAGATATTTGTATACTGTACATATCATAGGACCCTTTATTTTCTGTGTGCCAATTGCCCTATTATGTGTGCCGATGCCCATTGAAATGGGCAGACTTAGATGTGCTGTCAGAAGGCGTCTCTGCCGAAATGTTGTGTGAGATCTCATGGGTACACCCTGTTTACACGTTGCTTCATGCTTGAGCTTGGGATATATCATGTATTCTGCATATTTATTTATGCTAATGTGCAAAAATACTGCAACTTGTGAATAATTATGTTCTAATATGTGCCAATTTTGCACAGCCGCCTTTGTTGTGCTGACGTTGTATATTTTTGCCCTTCAAATCACTAGTGTGATATTCTCTGCTTTGAATTTCTAATTTGCCCTGGCTAAAATAGGATACAAGCATCTTAATCTGGGGTTTTGCCCACAAAACAGTTTCATGCTTGCAAAAATGTGTATTTTCTCTCTAGGTTTTCATAATCCCCATTTTATGTTTGCCTAACCCGTGATATACTGTATGTTGTATACTGCCAGCTGCACAATCTAACTGTATGTAGAACCATATGTATTGGTTGAATAAATCAATAATTATAACCAGGCATCTATGAAGTGCTCAATTTGCCTTTAACTCTCTCTCTCTCTCTATATATATATATATATTATATATATATATATATATATTTCCTTAGGAAAAGTATTTATATAGTTCTCCCCTAAATATAATCCAAATGATGTAATCTTGTAAAAAATCTTGTAAAATTGAAAGTTTCTCCTGCTCAAAGGGTTAAGGATTATTTCAATTTCATTGAAATACAGACACACGGAATTTGGCGGCAGATAAGAATCATTCAGCCTGTGGAGTCGGCCCATTTCTCCTGATGTAGAGATTCAGGATAACTTTCTGCCCGTCCCTGAGTGTATTAACCTCTACCATTTCTGCTGCATGGAGTCTGTTGCATTTCTCTACCACTCTCCCAGTATAGTAAAACTTTCTTACATTACATCTTAACCTCTGACCCGCTAGTTTTAGATTATAACATCTTGTTCTAACATTTTCCCTCCTTTGAAATGAACACTCCTCATGTACGTAGTAAACATGCACTGCATATGCTGAATAAAATGCAGTATAATCGGCTTTCAATTGCCTAAAATGATTTAGGCCTACTTTTCCCTACTCTAAATCACTGAGCTGTTGCCCAAAGTATAATAAAGTATAAATAAAGGTCACTACATAGACTCAATGTAGTTATGCTCCACAGTCCTCTTCCGTATACTGTAACAATCCTACTCCTGATTGGTTAACTGGTTTTGTACACGCCCCCTCAGACAGCCCTCTTTCATTAACACCTTTTATGCTGGAATATTATCAATAACTAGTACAGTAAGTTACTGGTCTACGGTTGTTAGCTTACCACCCAAAGAGTTAAAGACAGTACACAGAATCTAAACAGAGAAGGTCCTGCAAGCAACAAATCAGGAAATCTTTGCTTACATTCAGACTAAAAGGCTGATGCAGGTAAAGCACAGACAGGTGAGCAAAGCTGCATAAAAAGAATATATACATTATATAGGTTAAGCACCAAAATATGATCCGTAAGAAATAGCAACTACTTATAACTTTAGATTTAATTGTTTAACCTCAAATATTTGTGTATTTCTTTCTAGATGACTTAATCCAATCTTGGTGTGATTTATTATTTTATTTCACTTAGATATATATATTAAGTAGGTGTGTTTGTTCTTGCACGCACATAAACACAGACACATAATACAGTATATATAATGCAAATAACAGATTGTGAAATGCATTTAAATGTAGGTGCTACCTTCTGTAAGTCTAATTTATCATGTACTCCCTGTATATGATATTGTAATATCAATCTATATATATATGTAATATATATATATATATATATAGTATATAATAATTATATATATATGTGTATGTATGTATTTGATAAGATAACTAATAATTACATTTATACGTTCTATAACAGTTTGAAAACGTAACTCATATGAATATTTATTCTTCCCCCAACATTATAAATTGGACAAGATTTTTCATTATTAAATCATCATGTAAAGTAGTAATAATGTAACAGGAACTTTTTTCAGTTAGCTACATTTTTCCCTAAGGCATTTTATTAATGAAATAACAAAATCTACATGTCAACATAGTGAAATTACACACAAAAAGGTTTGAGAACAACTCTAAGAACGGATAGTCACTTAATGGCCTCTTGGGGATATGTTATGGGGTTCACCCATCGGATATGGACCTCCTTGATCGCTTGTTACTAGAGGGATACCAGCTGTACCTCACTGATGAGGCCAATGAAGGCTGAAATCTGGAGTTGTCGGTTCCCTCATGCAAGGAAAATGTGCCTCGCTTTTCAGTTCTGGACTGCTCTTGTAAACAGGATCTGACATGTTGATAGAGATTTTTCTACTGTGATGGCACGAGTCTAGCTAAGATGTTCTGAGCCGCGACCCTCGCATATGGGAGCCAGCTTCTTCAGCAGCCTTTCCATATCCTGTTGAGTTGTTCAAGTTTTTTTTTGTATCTATAGTATATATATATATATATATATATATATAACTAATACTATATAATAAATAATTTTCGCTTATAAAAATCATGCAGGTGTTCACTTCTATTGTCAAATACATCAAGTATTAACTAAAAGCAAGGGTTCTATAGTGCTTGAGGGTTCCTTGAAACATTGTTTACGGCCTTCTTTCCACCGCTTTATCTTTTGTAACTTTTAATTATGAGTACTTTGAACTTTGTCCCACAGAAACTCTTATTGTTTTTTGACTCTTATACGTGCAAAATGTGTTATCCATGTGAAATATATACGTCAGTGCAGGCGCTCCAATTAATCACACAGTGCAGGTACAGGAACTCCAATACGTACTACAGAATTTACATACGTTTCATTGCTGTCGGGTGTAAGTGAAGAAGCTTTATAAACTGTAAACCTCTGGCACACATTGAAGCCACTGATTAATTTTCTAATAGATTTTTGTCATGCTTCTCGTCATAATGTTTTTATCATTTTACTGACATACAGAGGAAGTTACAAGTTATTATGTGGGTAAGATGTTACAATTTTGCAAAAATAATGTTGCGTTTTCTTTTATGCTGTAGGACACAATGGGCAAGAAGGTTGCTGTGATTGGAGCTGGAGCCAGTGGTCTGGTTGCCATTAAATCTTGTCTAGATGAAGGTTTGGAACCTACCTGCTTTGAGAAATCCGATGATATTGGTGGTCTATGGAGGTTCAAAGTTAGTAGTCACTAATTTTTACTGTTATATTCAAAATATTTTTTCATAATGAATCTATAATAAGTTATAATAATATAGCTTATAGAACAGTGCCTATTTTAATAAACTTTATTTTTATTATTTATTTTCCAAGCAGAGAGTGTTACTCTTGCCTACTCAGTGATCAAATTATAATAAAATAATATATTGGCCCTTATTTGGAAGTGGATTGCGCTGCAGGTTACATGATTTTTTTTTGGTGCCTTTTTACCTTTTGTATTTTGTAGAAGCCTATAGTACCCATATATTTCTCTCCAGGACCGAATGTGTGGATGTATAATTTATATGTATGTGTGTGCACAAGAGGCAGAAAGCAGTTGCTAAAGGCAGGAAATCCAGAGAATAGACCATTGCTGTAAAATTGCTCCACGGCCAAAGCTCCCTAATCTTCTCAAAAGCTCTGAAAACAATCTTCTATGTGGCCAATGATGATTTATGCTATAAACGGTTCCAATTGTAATTTGCAGGAAGATGCTGAAGAAGGCAGAGCAAGTATCTACAAGTCTGTTATTATTAACACGTCCAAAGAGATGATGTGTTACAGTGATTTTCCCATTCCTGATGATTTCCCAAATTATATGCACAACTCTAAGATCTTCAATTATTTCAAAATGTATGCTGAGCATTTCCAGCTGACAAAATACATCCAGTTCAAGGTAAGATGTCTTTTAAATATACTGAGCAAAATAACGATCCATTGGTTACATTCTGGCTTTATTAATAATAATAATGCATTGTAGTTTTTTCTTATAACAGAATGTGTCACCCGGGGTAAAATAACTATTTTAATATAACAATGTTGGTTAAAAGCTGTGTGTGCGAATACTATGGGTCCCTGAAGGGTTTTTTTATTTTCCATTTAACTCATATGTAATGCTTGGACAGCAATACTTTCAATATATTTTCTATGTACATGCATTACATTGAATAGGAGGAACTAGGCCCTGAGTTATGGACTGTAGTTCCAGAACAAGGTGAAATATGAGCTTCCCCACATGTACTTTTACATGTGGATTTTAAAATGACTGTCCATACTCTGATTTCATAGACAGTATAAATGATTAAATATCTTTTACAATGATTGCGTAGACGTAACATTTGAATCTTTTGTTCATATTTTTAGTTGGTATGCCCTTAAATATTCAAGCTTTATTAACCAAATTATTAATTCTTTTAGACAATCGTTTGTAGCATAAAGAAGCGTCCAGACTTTTCTACAACTGGCCAGTGGGATGTTGTCACTGAAAATGAGGGCAAGCAGTCAACGGCTGTATTTGATGCTGTCCTAGTTTGCAGTGGACACCACACAAATGCCCATCTCCCACTGGATTCTTTCACAGGTTAGTTTCCTTGAGATAGAAGACAATACATTTAATTAATTTTGGTATTATATGAGCATTCACATAGTGCTAGCTTTCTACAATGTTAGGCAAGCTGGCAATGTAGCACGTTGGTTGGCTGCCTTCCAGCACTCAATGATACAGACAGATGGCAGCATGCAGACTTTCGGGCAAATCCAACCAAATATCCCAGTAATAAAAATATCCGAGAGAGAACATGCCCTGTGTGTACTATCTATTCCTGTCCAAAACACACTTACTCCAAGAGAATGCATCCATGGGGATGCAGTCATCAAGGAAACTTTATCAAAAGCCTTTCTTACGCTTGACATCCAGGTGGTTATTCTATAATTGCTATAAAAGCAAAAGTCAGACCAACAACAGGGCAATTGTCCTACTAGCCTTCCTTACCAGCCCTTCCCTTTATACATAATTATTTGCCTAGTCATGGCTTCTTACATTGTAAGATGATAGTGACACTGGTACAGTCAGAAGCTTTGCCAGTCTAGCACTACCATTTGGCAATCCCTTAGGATTACTGCCATCCAGAGAAGCGTTTGGCCATCTCTATAGAGTACTCCTACCATTTACATTAAAATTATTTTTCTCTGCATCCTTCTTAGTTCGCACAATAAAATATTTTTAAGACATCAATGCAATCAGACAGAGAATGATTTTGTATTTAAAGGAAAATTACCAACTCCCCAAGAGACACCAACTGAGAAGAGTATATATTTTAAGGTATTTACATGGTTATGAGGAGTCAAGCTTTTTTGTTATACCTGCATGTATGACATTACTTGGACCGATAAGATAATCACAAAATATCACCTTATCAATACACGTTTGAGCATAAAGTACAGATCAAATCATGTGCTTTATCAAATACAGTCACTCCTTGAGCTGGTATTTACAAGTGTTGTCAGACCTTTTCACCCAAATAATACAAGTGCAGAATGTGACCCAATGTAGTTGAATCTATTTATCATATATTCCTTTATACGACAGTCATGTGTATTTTAAAACACAAATATTTAATAATCTTTATGACCTCTTGAGACTGGTTGAACAGTTATAAAAAGTATAATAAAATGTAAGATGTCAGCGGTATCTTTATCCATCTTAATATCTGATAGGCATTGAGAAGTTTAAAGGACAGTACATACATAGTCGCGATTACAAAGCTCCGGAAGCATTTAAAGGAAAAAGAGTGATCGTAGTCGGAATTGGCAACTCTGGCGGTGACATTGCAGTGGAGCTCAGTAGGACAGCTGAACAGGTTTGCTTTTTTAAATGACAACAATGTGTGGCTTGGCACTCCAAGGTAAAATTTATTATATAACATATAATATGTAATTTACGACCAAAACTACTCTTTACCAAAAAAGGAGGTGGTAATCAAATACAAGAGCTATAATTGTGTGTGTTTAATTACAGCTGGAGAAAACAAAAAAAGGGAGTTGAGGCTATCACCGGTGTTTACGTGTGGCTTTATCAGCACAAATAATAAATAATCCAAGTATAAAATATTTTGAAGATAAATACACTGTGTCTATAATACCTACCTTCCTATATCTGTCTCAGCTACTAAAAGTGGTTTAGAGAATCCTAAAAAATACTCAAAACATAAAATAATAAAAAAGTGAATCCCACGGAAAAGCAGTTTGGTATAGTCATTAAATACAGTAATTAAGTATTCTAGGTTTTACACAATGTAAATGCTCAGGATTGTGCAGTTCCAAAAAATGTCCTATGAAGGAATTCATTAAATAATGAGTTGTTCTCATCAAACTAATATATCCCTATCTCTGGTTGTAATTATAAGGCAGACCTAACCTTGTAACTCATGATTAAAATAAAAGGCCAAATTTAAAACCTAGTACCATCTCTGTGATTAGGTTTTATGCTTCCCAGGCTGCACGTGGAAGTCTGCTCATCTGACACACTGGATCTTCCATTCCAGGATTCTCCAACCATAGTTTCCCCAGTGTCCGCCATTATGTTAATAGGCCAGACTAAAAATGCTATGACCCCACATGGAGGTTAAGACACTGTCCTTGAAATAGCATCCAGTGTGGTACCAGAAAGCGGAGGACTCCCGGCCCCTGGTCTACTAATATCTCCAGACATGTGTACAGCAAAGAATATGGACACATGGGTCAAATACAGACCTTATTGTGGATTTATACTAAGGACTGATAAGTAGTCAAGGTTATGTTCCAAAGCATTTACAGTGTGCATTCGTCAGAGATATTTTCTACAAAGCTTATATAAAACAAAAAGAATTAAGAAACTGAATTTGTTTGATACATCATTTCTTCAACTTACGACAATATCACTGCAGAAGCAAATCAGTCATGTTAAACATTTGAAAGCCTGCACATTAATATATGTTAGAAAACTTTGGTTTTGGTTTACATATTGGTATAAAATATCACATAGCTGAGCCTTAGCTTGTTTAGTTTTTGTGTTTTTGTGCAAGATAAATGATTCATGTTTTCCTAAAGTGGATATTAAACCATGTAAAGTAGAAAAATATCCAGCATCCAACTCTCCCCCAGGTTATCATCCTTGGCACATGATGAGAAACGATCTTGCCCATTTCTAGTGGGTGCTGTCCTTAAATGTAAAATAAAATCCATAACCCATCAAGAAATATTTTAAAGCAAGGTTCAATAAATAAAGCAGGCTTGCTAGCTTTGAACTGATTGTGCATGTGTGCCATGTGTAACACTAGTAAAAGGGCAATTAATCGGGAGAGACAATAATAGCTCCCAAGAAAATACACCAAATCTAAGTTCTTATTTTGAAAGTACTTACTTTCTTACTTTGAAGTGTTTGCTACATACATTATTTGGTAAGGTAGAGGAATGGACATTTCAGTTTTTAAGTGTTAAGTGCATCCAATAAAAGATTCTGTTCTCCAGGTCTTTTTAAGTACCAGAAGAGGATCCTGGGTTTTGAATCGGGTCTCGGACTATGGTTATCCTGTGGACATGATTGTTCTTACTCGATTCTTAAACACTCTTAAACACTTACTACCTACTTCCTTACTGAACTGGATTGGAGAATCCAAGATAAATAAGAGATTTGACCATGCTACTTACGGCCTGAAACCTAAACACAGGTATGATTGTGATCCATATAACCAATATTATATGTACCCCCTAAGATGCTAATATAGTGGATCAAAGGGTACATAATAACCATCTTATTTTCGAATGCTAATGGTATTTGACAGAAAGCATTTGTTAATAGGAGCAGTTATTCGGTAAAATGCTGTTACTTGGGATACTTGATTTAAGGACTCGTGATAAAAAAATCCATTGCATTAAATATGACACTACAACATGACACTGCATCTACTGTTAATGAAGCCTGGGGCATTCCCAAGCAAACAACATGCCATTTCTTTTCATTTTTATATGTTACTAAGCAACAATCATAACAAGCACTAAAAAACACAAGCATTGATAAAAAACAAAGACGGAAAAGGGCAAAAAGCAAAACAGCAGAACTTTATTATTATTCATAAGCTTATACCTACCGAGATGCCCCCTGTAATTATTTTGTTTCATGTTATTTTGGTTGTGCTGGGGAAAACACTTGGTACTCAGGCTACAGATCTGGAGTGCTCTTAGCCTAGAATGTCACTTACTGTCATACATACTGTCGACCCTTTTTGATGATCCACATGTGTATCGTGGAATTTGAGGCCATTGTCTCATTTGTCCTGAGCTCAGTTATGTATTTTGGAGGGACACTGTCCTAGGCCTGACCTACATGGCAAGACATGTGCTGAAACATTGTAATTCAATTTTTTATTTCACCAAATGTTCTCTGTATATTCATATGTAAATACGTTATCATATATTTTTGCAGAATATTTAGCCAGCACCCGATGGTGAATGATGATCTTCCAAATCGCATTATTGCGGGTACAGTGGTCATAAAGTCTAACGTGGTCAAATTCACTGAAACAGATGCCATTTTTGAAGACGGAAGTGTGGAGAAAAACATTGACGCTGTAATTTTTGCAACTGGCTATAGCTTTGATTTTCCTTTCTGTGAACATCTCAGAGTCCAAAAGAACAAGATCTCCTTGTATAAATATGTTTTCTCTCCAGAGCTTGAAAAACAAACCCTAGCTGTCATTGGCTTAATACAGCCACTTGGTGCCATAATGCCTATTTCAGAACTCCAGTGCCGGCTTGCTACCAGGGTTTTCAATGGTAAGACTGAAACATTTGCACTTAGGTCATTGAACCTAGATATCTATTTTCTCGCTTCTTCCCCCCCCTTTATTGTCCCCTCTTTATACTCTCTCCCCTTTCTTTCCATTATGTCGACCCCTGCTATTTCTTTGCTCTCTTTCTCCAGTCTCTTTTTTTCTTAATTCACCCTATCTCCTATCTCTCCCTCTTTCTCTTCTCTCCTTCTGGCTTCCCACCGCACATTTCACTATTTGAGAGTCCCAACCTGTACCTTTTTAAACGGTGCCTTTTTAAACTCATATCTGAATCACAATAAGATTCAAGTCAGGACTGGGTCACTCCAACAACCTTCATTTTGTTTCCACTTTTGACTCATCAGTCCACATAATATTTTTCCAAAGATCCAGGACTCATCAGTAGTGGTTTTCACCTTGTAACTGGTCCATGGATACCATTTTTGCTCAGTCACTTTCTTAATGTCGAATGTCAAAGGTCGTGAGCTGAGAAAAGTGAGGCCTAAAGTCCTGTACATGTTAGTCCAGGTTCTTTTGTGACCTTCTGGATGAATCATCAATGATCTCATAGAGGAACCCTTTGTAACCCTTTCCAGACTGATAGATGTCAATGATTTTGCTTCTCATCTGTTCTTGAATTTTTTCATTGGTGGCATCATGTGCTTCTTTTTGAAACCTTTTAGCCTACTTTACTTTTCAAGACAGGTTCTATTTAATTGATGTTTAGATTAAACAGGGCTGGTGGTAGTCATACCTGGTGTGTCTTAAACTGAACCCAATTATCAATTATATTTGGTTAATTGGCTGATTTAGTAACTAAGGGGGCAATTACTTTTTCACATACGGCCAGTTAGTGTTGGATAGCTGGAAGTTTAACAAATATGCAAAAATACTTTTCCGCAGCACTGTATTTACATATACAGTAAATATATATGTGTGTGTGTGCAGTGTCTTATTATAGATCAAGCGGTTTTTATTAGATGGCCATGAGATATCAGTCGTCCTTGTATATCTTCTTTCTAAAAAACCACAAAGGGATAAACTAATCCATTACAATAACTTAGTAAGCTTACTGGTGCCTAATGATAACATGTTTTACACTTTTTGAAAAACAAAGACAAAAGCTACAAATACCATTTCTTGGCATTTAAACAAAGCTTTATAATGAACTTGCAGGTAATCAGTTACTGCCATCTGTTAGTGCCACGAAGGAAGATATCCAGAAAAAGAAGGAAGAAATGGAAAACCGGTAAATCTAATTTTCGTATAATAAACTGAAACCTCCTGGATATTGATCACCAGACCTATCTCTAGACATCTTAGAAGTACTAGTAATATAGAAATCTAAATGTTAAAATTGAATTTTCATATGCATGTATTTATTAATTTCATCAGTTAATGATCAGATATATGTAAAATTATGTCACACTCTTCATCTTTCCCTTCTATTTGGGAATCTCCTAAACATTCTCTGTCATCTCCTGTAGGTCTAGATCTGTACTCATTCCAGAACATTGCACATATGTTTTTGTTTGTAAGAAATATCAATGCTTTTTTATAACCTATGTATCCAATCTTTTATTGTCAGCTATGTGAGCAGCCAACGCCACACCATACAAGTGGACTATATGGAATATATGGATGAACTTGCAGAGTTATTAGGTGTAAGACCAAACATAGCAAGCCTTTTGTTTACTGATCCAAAGCTTGCCTGGCAAGTTTTTTTTGGACCATGTACACCATACCAGTATCGACTTTTTGGGCCTGGAAGGTGGGACAAGGCAAGGAAAGCCATCCTGACTCAATGGAATCGAGCTTTGAAACCAATGAGAACTCGACCTATTGACTCTCCCAAAGGAAGTCCTATAGTGAATTTAATCATTATAGGGATAGTGGTGCTTCTTGCCGCTGTTGTCTTTTACTATTGATTGGAAGTAGGATAAATTATATAAGGGTTAACCATATTTGCCTATTTCAAAGTGAAAGATGACGACATTTAGGACTTTTCTCATTCTATTGAATTGTGCATCAGTAAATACAGTAATGAGAACTGAATGTGTCTTCTTTGGTGGATGAATACAACATTGAAGTCCTACTTCTAAAAGTTGAGTGTCTTGATTTTTTTTTCTGCTTTACACATATTGACATATTCTATCTTTACTTTTGATAAACAAAATGTAAATGCGTTTCCAATAAAAAAAAATTACACTTGCTTTGGTATATGTTAAACAAAAATATATCTTGATTTCCAGAAAATAAATACTATTTTATTGTTTAGTCCTGAAACTTTTTATAAAAAAATAAACCTCTGGTTCACATAGTAAGAACCAAAGTGCTCAGTGTCACAATTAACAATGATTTTTTTTAAAAGCATGTATTATCAAACAACACTGACCTCAAATCTACACGTTGAGTAGGAGAAGCATTTACTGTAATCCCATTATAATGGAAATGTAAATTTTCTTAAAAATGCAAGGAAAAATAATATGTGGATGTTGGGTATATTTAGAAATATGTGTAATGTGTAAATTTATTATATTAACACTAAAGCATTTCCTATTAAACATTGTACTTCTGGATATATATTCACATGGCTCTTCGTTAGAGTATGATCTTTTTCATTATCTGTGTATAAATACAGCAATAGGTAGGCTTCTACCTTGTGAAAATGATATTTTAATAAAAAGTGCACTTTACTGAAGTTTCTATCATCAATCATCTTTATCATCTTAAACTCTAATATCCAAATGGAGACCTGTTGCAGAATGTCTTACAGTTAAGGAATAATTTAGTCGGAGTGTCTCAGATGTGATATTCTCAGGAAATATTCACCTTGCTGGGACCTGTCCCATACATCTGCACTGAGAAGAAATTCACTGTCAGATATGATGCTGATAATAAAAGTTATGGTGGGTAAAGGTGATGGCAAACCCTTCCACTTAAAACTAAGAAGGTAGTAGAAGCATTGCTAAGCATTAAACTACAAACACCAGACAAGCCATAAGGCTTATTTTTTCCCATGAGATTTCTGAGGGAAAAAACAAGTCTTCTGGCTTGTCTGGTGTCTGTAGATGAGTGTTTAATAATGCTTCTACTACTCCTTTAGTTATGGTGCTGCTAATTGTCCTCAAATTCTCTCCCATAGTCACCGCAGATAATGTGCGCTGTATCATATAACAAGTTGTGAGCTGGTCAGAATAAGGTACATTCATTGAGTCTTCATTCAGGTACTTCCACACCTTGTAGCTAATACTTATGTATTTTTTTAGCACCAGCTCCAAAGTAGTTTGATACTAGGGTGTCTTATTCTCCTATTTTTATTTTATTTTACTTATTGTGACGGTTGTGGACACCATCATAGTGTATGCAGCTAATTTCTAACATTCACTCTTTTTTGGTATTATATCTTTAGTGTCTTGGGGACAAATTGTTCGTAAGGAACCAATGACTTCCATAAGCGTTGTCACTGGTAGTGTCCAGGGACACTTTGTAAACCACTATGCCTAAACAAAGATAAAACATGCAGGCAATGCATTGTGCAATGGACACTTGGAATGTGAATCCATCCTTGGCCACCCCAATTGAATCATCCTCTCCCAAGCAGTCACTCTTCTTCTGAGTCATTCCCTTTCAGCCTCCGAATAGATAACAAGAGCAAGGCCCGCTTCTATTTTTCAGTTTTAATGTCACTGTTAATTTTCACTGACCTCCTATTGTAATAGCATCACATAGTCTGCTAGTGCTCTATAAAAAATAGGTTACTACTTTAGTGTGCAGTCCACGTGAACTTTTCTACTTTATCTACAATATTTTTTTATATTTAATTTTATCAGCAATGTTTTCAATCCTTTAACCAAAAAACACGCTGTATGTCCTTAAGAAATGCCAGAAACAAATCTTCTGCATCCTTTCTTCGCACTTCCCAGCAAATATGATCAAGCTCATGGGAACACCTCTCATTTTCTTCAAAATGGCTATTTTGGTAATCAACCATGACCATTCAGTCGCTTGCGTGTTAACTTTTGCTAATGGATCCACATAATTTTCTTGATAGTTCACCGTAAAATGGCTGTAACCAATGACCCTTAGATTTTCATATGCAGGTCCTTCATCGCAATGGATCACTGAACCTGTTTCGCATTCACTCTGAATGATCGGTATAAGAGTGTTTCTGTCACACCTTTGTTCATACAAATATCGACATCAATTCCTGTTGTTTTTTAAATCTGCATAATCTTCTGCATATCTTCAGAAAGAGGATGGTTATTGCCACGTTCTTCCATGATTATATTTCCATCAATCATCAAATTTTGCCTCATCAATTTAGATGTGGTTAACGTCTGTGGCCACCATCTTACCTTGTGCACGATGAGAACAAAAATAATTGGTGGTGAGACTGTATGACTTGCAAAATGTTCTGTTATTTGTCTGAAACACCTAAACCATAATTAGCAGCAGATTGCCATCTACTGGCCACTTTCGATTGAACTTGTTGGGATTGTTATGCCACTGACTTTAATGTATCCATTTGCAGGCCTGAATAGGTTAAACCAAAAGTGACCAGTAGATGGTGAACTGTGACCCTTTTAAAGCTGCTCTCTCTGCTTGTCAAGGGCCAATATCTCACCACTTACAACCAGCCGAGGTGTAGTAGATCATCCAATCTGGGAAGAGGACATTACCGAAAGCATCAGCTGAGGGCAATATGGCGGCGCTTGCAGTAACAGATTGGAGGATCTGGGAGATGACGTCACCAAAGCACCACCAAACTGGAGGATCGAGGAGGATGTCAATGCAGCACTGCTATTTTGGTGGAATTTGACGGGTTATGTCCGTGGAGATCTGGACAAAGAAAAAAGGATTTAAGAGAGGAAAGAAGGGAGAAGATAGCTGAATATGAAAAAAACACATAATTAAAAGTTAAGTAAACCTGTATTTGTGTCTTAAGGGGATCAATGAAGCATCAGAGGGCAAGGTCTAAGTGTCCACTGAAGGTTTATAAAGGATTGGGAAGTGACCAAATTGTGATGGCGAGATGACTGGGTCAGAGCATCTCCAAAACGGCAGCTCTTGTGGGGGGGCCCCCGGTCTGCAGTAGTCAGTACCTATCAAAAGTGGTCCAAGGAAAGAAAAACGGTGAACCAGCAACAGGGTCATGAGTGGCCAAGGCTCATTGATGCACGTGGTGAGGCGAAGGCTGGCCCATATGGTTAAATCCAACAGACAAGCTACTATAGCTCAAATTGCTGATTCTGATATATGTGTGTCAGAACACAGAGTGCATCCCAGTTTCTGGGCAGTGTAACAGTAGGCCAGTCAAGATTTACATGGGTAGTGCAAGGCAAACCCAATCTTTACAGCTGCCAAATTGACATGTACTCTGCAAATAGTTTTAAGATCTGCCTAATTCTTCCTTCTCAGTAACATAGGGAAATTGTCTTAGGGTACCAGCTTTTCCTGCAAAACAACTTCGAGCAGTTAATAAATGAGTTATTGTTTTTTAAGCTGTAAATTATCCAAAAGTAACTAAACACAAATAGTTTACATGCCTCTAAATAAAATTCTTTTCTTATGTACTTAGTTAAATGTTCTTTTAATCTGTATCAAGATAAGTATCTTTTTTTCCTGCTGTATTTTCTTAAGCAAACAACACAAGTTTTAACATAAACAGGCAATGTTATCTCCCGGAATCACATGCTTGCTCAAAGGGATAAACTGGGATTGAACTACAGTGTTTGTTAGATAATAACTATGTTTATTAAACGTGTTCAACTCCAGTTCTTGTTCTAAAAATCACCAATGTTTATAAGTTGCTTCATTTTAGCTACAATAGTATATTATAGCCTAATGTAAATAATAGCGTTGGTTTCCTAGCACATATTACTACTCTGCATAGGGCTAAATCAGAAATGTATAAATGTTGTGGGGGCCGGACTACTTCAAAATATACCACCCCACTATGTAGCCCTCTGCCCCAAATAACCATAGGCATCAATGTATGGATGACAATAGGCCACAGCATTTTATAAAATTGCTTAGAATATTTTTTTAATCCAATTATAAAACCCATTACCAACCATAATTCACTATAAGTAACACTGATTATTAACAAATAACTTATGTTCTAACATGTAGCATAATACAGTATAGGAATCAAAATCATCCTTGCTAGTCAGCCAATAGAAATTCACCTTAAAGGTACTCACCTCCTCCCTTGTTCACTAACCTTCAAATACCTTCCACTCAAAGTGCTGATCACAAACCATCCTGAAAGCTCGATGGACACGTCCATTGGGTTGAGACTCAACTTGCCATCTACAACACCTGTTTCCTTCTCCTTAATGTATTATCCCTGACTGGCAAAGACATGCTCCCTGTCAATATCACACCGAAGAGCCGTGGCCTGGACAATCACCTCCTTAATGGCGAAATTGAAGAGATCAAGGCCAACCTCAGTTAAATGAACCCCCTGTGGCCGCAAATTACATCTGCAGCATTCTGTTTAAAGACCCGGTGCTGCACTGGAATGATATTAACCCCTACAACAAACTTAGATATCCTATTGTTTAACTTGATAGGGGAACACTTAAGAGCCCACTGACTTTTCACGTGCTGCCAAAAATTCAGATGATCTCTACATCAGGAAAAATAATTAAAACCTTGCCAGGTCACGCTTAGTAATACCCCCAAAAGTCCAGACTGTAACTGAACCCAGGTCATGCCCCCCTAGGTGAATAACTAACACCAGCGGGGAACCCAGGAGCCTTAAGAGCTGAGCCAACTTAGGAAGAAGCTGAACCCAGTGCATTCCTCTTGCACCAAACCACTGGACCCCAGCCATGAGATGCAATACTTCCAGGATGTCCTAACCTGAGGGGAGGGATTAGACTTGAAAACAATTAAGCAAGGCTGTTTGGTAGCTGCTCAGTACATATATTGTTTTTATTTAAGGGCTTGTTATTTACTTTTTGAAGATATAGAAAGCCCTCATCCAATTCTTGAAGGCTTTGGTACTCCTATACCAGTACTTTTCCCTTTTCTCCTCCTTGTCCTTATCTGCACCCTCCTTTGCCGGGAAGGGGCCCCCTCAAGGTGAAGGAGGGACAAGATTTAAAAATAATCTCCTTTCCATATTTTTTTTCTGTGTCTTCTGTTTAAGATGCAGGCCCAGGGAGCCCAACCAACACATGTAAGTCGCACCAAGAGAAATATCAGCTACTGCTGCTAAGGTATCCTACACAACCAGCGTAGCCAACCCAGCGTCCAACACAATAGTCCCTGCCATCACCCCGATGCGAGGTGTTGCACCCGTAGCCGATGCCGACACAACTCCAGAATGCAGCAAATTTAATCTAAGGGAAACAAATAATCTAATCTGGGTCCTATGAGACTCCTGCTGTAATGAATGGATTCCCTTAATAGCATATAGGTACAAATTCAATGAACTTCTGGTGGACAGCATGCCAAATCTGCAACTGCAGAGGGATAAAGCATATCAAAGAGATTTGAATAAGTGATTGGAAAAGTAAGCAAATTCTAGGTGGATTTTCCAGATTATTCTGCGGCACAAAGATCACTAGATTCCTGCACTCTACACTGAATAATAAATAACCACTACAAGTTTCTGAAAACAATTTGCCTCTAACTGCAACAGCAGTCCAGCTTGGCTGGCACTCAAGCTACAGTCCATGGGCTGTGATGTCCCCAGCTGACTCTCTGACTAAAATGCAGAAATGCAGAATACCCATGAATTTTACATGCTACACCTATACTTAAGGTGTAGCTGCAGTAACTTACACCTTGAAATATCAACTCTACCTTAATACCAGAACCTTCCCTTCCTAATATAAAGTGCATGCAGTGTAACGCCCAAAAAGGTTCTGTAATTATGGGCATTGTTTATTTAAGCTTCTATTTCCCCTCCCTTTGTTTGAGTAGTTATTAGCTGTTATTTATTCATTAACCTTTAACACTAATGGCAATATGGGCATCCTCGTTCCAGTATATATAGATAGATAGATAGATAGATAGATAGTCCCTTAGTTACCAATGAGGATGCATATTTTCCATCCTCAATGAAATGCGCATGTTCCAGTTTTGTCTAATGTCCTATAACCATGCCAAACCTAAGCATACAGGACATTGATTGACTCAGATGATGTTGCTGAATGCAAACTGTGAGAGGTCTTCGCCCGGCGGGGACTCCACCCGGCACCCACATCTTCGGTCGTGTACCACGTGGTCATGGACTGCCTCCACGACCCGCAAGCCACATCCACGGCCTCTGTTGCGGCGGCAAGCGCCGGGGCGAGTGGAATGACGGGGGCGTGTCCTGCGGTCCGACACCGCTGTGGGCAGCCAGGGGGGCGGAGTAAGGGGGTGACGGACAGTCACAGTACTGGAGGGGGAAGGAGGGGTTTTGGGAGGTGTTGCAGCTTGGCGGGCTTTTTAAACCTGCAACCCTGTACATTCAGTACTTGGTTGTTCAAGTACCTTGCTGTATCCCATACCCTTGCTGCTGAACGTTTCTCATTTGGATTACACAGATTTTGACCCTTGGCTGGCTTAGTGTACCTTGCTATATTGGATTTCACGGATTTTGACCCTTGGCTGGCTTACTGGACTTTGATAATACGATTTACTCTTTCATGACTTCGTTGTACACAGTGTCTCTCTGCACTGTGCGCCGACCCCGACACATCCTTGACAAATATATTGTTTTCTTGAGTTAAGCTGAAATATGCAACCATCATACTGCCTCAGATGAGACATGGGCCCTGTAAATTGATTGAAAAATGGAAATCTGCATATTCCAATTTGGACCTCATTACATCCAAAACAACATGGCATATCCAGAAAATGTTGAATACACATCTATATTTTTTTCTGTATTTGCACATATTCTGTAATATTCTGTAATATAAATAATTTTCCTTTTTTTGCCCACATATTTTGTTTTCTCAGCTATAGCATATACTGTATAAATGGGAACGGTTTCATATAAAAAAAACTCTAGTTGTCCTGAAAAATATAAAATAATAAAATAAACAAGAAGGCAGGTAATTACAGTTAAAATGGAGCCATAGCAAAAATGCTGAAAACCCTAGCATGCTCAAGAGTAAAATAGTGTATTTGTGTTCTTAAGGGGTTAATAAACTGCAAAATTATTTTTTGACCTCTCTAACTTTTTAGCGTTAGAATACGATATCATGCAGGGGGAACGTAGTATTCCGGAATGTAAAAAGCAAAGCCAGACTCACCGGCCAAGTATGGGAAACCATGGTGTTTTGGGGGAAAATAGTCATGAAACAAAACTGACATGAACAAATAACATATACATTCTACTTTGAAGAAGGGTTTGAGCACATATTCTGAATCACAACCTTTAATGATAAACCACTTGTGGAGGTAGCATGCAGACTATGTCAGACACCTTAGGAGCATTATAACATATTTATATTAAAAATATAAATTACAGTCATTATAGGTGTAAAAGGCGTTAAAGTGATCTGACTTAACTAAACAATATTTGGCCAGTTGAATTCACATGCTCACAGAAAGGACAGAGACTTATTTAAGTGCAAATGTAACCCCCTAAAGCCCACATCAAAGGGAAACTGTAAATCGTGTATTGCATTGTCTGTAGGGTCTGTTTGTAAATAATGTGTGATAAGATTTGTAAAAGAAACCTGAAGCTTTTGTTTAGTGTGTTTGGTTTTGTTTAGGCTTTTGATCTTACATTGTAAACGTGATGTCATTGTCCGTATAAAAACTGTGTGTCTCCCCCAATAACTTGTTACAATCTCTCCATCCTTGTTGCAGTTACATCTTCATTCTCAATGTAACCCTGTGTGTGTTAGCCTTTCATAGGCTTCACCACAGCATTAACCCCTCCATTTTCCTATCAAAGAAGTATTTTCTTCTGATTATTCGAGCTACGTGGATTTAAGCTATGTACCCCTAGACAAAGGTGTGTCGGCACCTGGAATCCCCTTTTCCTAAATATATCCTATTTCCGACACCACTCTCATTCCATCAGACTGAAATACAGAATGTAGAATTATATATCAATTAGATCTCTCTCACCCCATACAGCAAATAGTTAACATGTACCAGCTGTAAGTGGCATGACGGAATATAAAGTCTACCCTGATACCTGGACCCTCCCTTCTTAATACATGGTGTGTGCAGTGGAACACCCAAAAATGATCTTGCAATTCTAGGCACAGTTGATTTTGTATTTATATTGGATTAGTGTGAATTTACATTTGTGTACAGTGGACAAATGTACATTGTAAAGGGAATATTATCCTGCAAAAGCAAATAAAGCTTACATTAAAAGCAGTGTTTGTGCTCTGTAGAAGATATAGATATGTCAGTTTTCAATATTTATCTGCAAATTAACAATTGGATTTATAAAGGATAAATTAAGATGTAAATAATATAAAAAAATTTGGATAATTTGTAAGCATCTGTACATTACGGTATCAGAATACCTGGGCTGGGAACTCTCATTTTCCCATTTTTTTCCTTGAAATGGTGGTGTTTCCGCCTGCCATCAGCGGGAACGTCTCCAACGTCAGAAATAATGTGCAGTGGGAAGGCTCCGGGTAGCTGGAGCCGAGAAGCTCCCAGGTATGGGTATCAGCATTGACCAATTTTTCTCCAACACATATACATCTATCATGAATCTCTGTGCAGTCCTACCCAGCAGGTTACCGATTCCCTTCTTTGAGTTTATACATCTCACATGGTGCAGGGCAGCACATCACAATATGTCTGTGTCCTTAAGAAAATGGCCAACATGGTCCTCTTACTGTACAAATATTTATGAACCAGTTAGATTTTTTGTTGTTGGGTACTCCCAGCCACTACTAAAACTTAAGAGATATTCAGAGAATGTTAGAAAACAAATCTAAAAAATGAAATTGAAATCATTATAGTTTTTTTAAATGAAGGCTCATATTAGTTCACCGAGTGCTTACTATTGTTGCCATCCTCCTTCAGTACACTAATTTTTAATGACTTCATTATGTAGGAGGAGCACTTTTTGAGGCTGATTTCAAAAAGAAAGTTACAGACTTATCGGTGACACAACTTCTTTGGCACCATCAAGGAAGCACCAGTCTTATTCACCAAAAAGCGTAAGTATAAACTTAATATATTAGTTACATGCGCTATAACAAGCAGTTACAGGGTTGGCATAAATCAATAAAAATAGCACAGAACTATTTTCTAGAAAAATCAACAAAGCTGTGATGCATAGTGCTGTTTTTCTATAAAGTTTTTTAGAGGAAAATATCTGGCACTGGGCAGATACTGGGCACTCTTGCTTTTTTATTTTGTTTGTCACATATGTAGGTTTATGTCTAAAGGCTTCTGGAATATATGTCCAGGTCTGGAAATACTCGTTAACTGTCTGCTTCAAAGAGGAAACCAGTATATAGAAAACTATCCTTTAAGCATAATTTGTGTTATAAAATAATGAAGATGTAAACATTTCATATTTTTTAGTCACCTACCTTGTGCCTTGGTTATTCCAGGTATCTGGCATTTTTAGGTGAAAAAAATTCTTTATATTAAATCTGAGCCAATCTTTGGTTCAGTTTTCTCAACCACTCATTCTTCTTTATTTTTCAGCAGTCTTTTGTTTTTGGTCTTGATATTTTTCAAAATAATATCACCTAGAATAAGGTATAAGTGTGACCACAATAACTAATAACTCTTAAATAAAACCACAAAGTATTTGTAGAATGAATACTTTCCTTTTTTGGATAAGGTGTTTCCCTTCTTGGTATGTTTAGGATATAGCTACTATTTGATTGATTACTAATATATTTGATGGACATAAACAAAAGTTTAAGGTTCTAGAAGAGCTTCAAATGAATGATCTTCCAGTAAAGTAAATATTCACCAATCAATATGTAAATGTTATAATTAGTAGGATTAACACAACAGAGAGTGAGGTGAGAGTGAGGTGAGAGTAAGGTGAGAGAAAGAGAGATTTCGGGGACAACTCGACATGTCCCTGAGTCCCTGATGAAGCCGTTAAGGTGAAACACGTGTTGGGCAGTCTACCGCACTTTCACCATTGTTTGTCGGCCCCCACTTTATTTTGGTTTCTCTTCGTGCTTTTTGGTTTATTATGGCACATCAATTTACTGATATATAAATTACTCTACCTACATCTTAACATTAGCAAAATGGGGTAAGGGTTCACTTGTATGACACAAAATATATGTGTTCATTGGGTATAGTATTAGAGTTCATGGTAAACCCATGCACATATACGGTACTTTACAACATCGCTATATGACTTAACTCTTGGCTCACAAAACTGAAGTTGCCTATTTAATTTTAGTGGAAGCAAGATTTTTTTTTTTTAAATTGATTTTTTGTAAATAATGTGTATCACTATATATATATGTCGGTCTTCTAGTATCCTTATGCAATGGTGAAAATGAGGGTTGCAATTATTGGAGCAGGAGCCAGTGGTCTGACATCTCTGAAATGCTGTCTCGATGAGGGTTTGGAGCCTACCTGCTTTGAAAGAAGTGATGATATTGGTGGGATTTGGAGGTACACTGTAAGTAAAGTCACTGACCTTCCTTAGTTAAGATGTTACCAGATCTATCATGTTAGACTTTCCTCAAATAACTACCGATCATGGAAAACAACATAGCCACGATTTTATGAAGCATTTTTCCATTTCTATGGCAACAGCCTCACAGTGCCTGCTTTTGTGTGACACTACAATGAAGTTTTATTCACACAAATTATGAATGATGGACAACACCTTTAAAGTATGGTATAGATAGAGAGTCAACAAATTGTTATTAGTTTAATGAATTTAATGAATACACTAATATATAATTACAGTATGGGCATGTCTTAGTCTCTGAGTATCATGGGTATTTCTACAATTTAGGAACACGTTATAATTATAGGGTGTAGTAAACTGATTGCTGGTTCATATGTGAACAACCTTGCATTTTAACAAAGGCAAAATAAATAAATAATTGGAGAGTCTACTGTCCCAGACAGCCTCACGATGGGGTAAATTAATAAGTGCTTTCATATTTATTCTATACCTGCGTCCCCCAAAAAATATTTACCTACTGAAGATGCTACAACTCCAGACCTGCAGCATAGAAAGATTGCTCAGTGAAATCAGTTGGAGTTCTTCTTGCTCACAGAAGTCTTATTAGACCTCCTGGAAATGTAGGGTATAAGGTGATATACATTAAAGCACATGGCGGCAGTGTATAATACACTTAGCTTTATTACATGAAACTACATTTTTAACCCCTTCAGTACCGGGACGTACCTGGTACTTCCTGGTTTACATTCGCCGGTAGACCGGGACGTACCAGGTACGTCGATCCCGAAAAGCGGTCCCGCGTCGCACTGAACGCCGGGATCGCGAGGGGCTGGCTGCTACTGACCGCTGGGCGACCCCAGCGATCGTGCAGCAGCCAATCGGCGTCACTTTCATGCACGTGATCGCTTTAAAAGCGAATCACATGCATGATTTTGAATATTGGCAGATACAATGTTTGTAAACATTGTATCTGCCTATATTACCCTGTCTCCCTCCTCCTCACTCGTGGTTGTGAGTTGGAGAGAGACAGAGCACGTTGTTGGAGAGAGTCCTGAGCGCTTTCAGTAAAAAAAATAATAATAATAATTTTTATATCATTTTTTCACTGGTGATCAGTGTTCTGATCAGCAGCATTTGACCCTAAGGGGTTAATTCTTTTTTTTTTTCTTAAAATTGTGGGTGGGTGGGTTAGTTAGTGGGAAATTGATTAGTTAGTGGGGAATTGATTAGTTAGTGGGGAATTGATTAGGTAGGAATTAGGGTTAGGGTCTAGGATTAGGTAGGGAGAAAAAAAAATATATATAAAAAATATATATATATATGGCTAGGTTTTATACAGTGGAAGAGGCATATACAATGTTGGCCTCAGACACTGACACTGCGTCAGACTCTGCAACTGACACTGCGTCAGATTTTGATGTGGGCCAGTTTAGCAGCAGCTCTGATGATGCTGCACCCACAGTTAAAAGGAGCCGTGTTGCTTCTACTCCTCCTGATCCCTCTGATGAGTGGATCCCTGCAGCTGGCACTTTTCCAGATGTTCCCCCCTTCACTGCCAATTCCGGCATTCATCCGGATGTCGCAGAATATACCCCATGCCAGTTTATGGAGCTGTTCATGGGCAATGAGTTTTGGGAGGCGTTAGTTTACCAGACTAACTTGTACGCTGCCCAGGAATGTAGAAATAAAGCAAACAAGCAAAAGGCATGGACTCCCACTGATGTGTGCGAGTTAAAAACATTCTGGGCACTCACCATGATAATGGGGATAATAAAAAAGCCCACTTTAAAGTCGTACTGGAGCACAGACCCCATTATTTCAACCCCAATTTTCTCCAACACCATGAAAAGGGGAAGGTATGAACTCCTCCTCCGCTTTTTACATTTCAATGACAATACCCAGTGCATTCCCAAACATGACCCCACATATGACAGGCTTTTTAAAATTCGCCCTCTGATTTCTCACTTCCAAACTAAATTTGCTGCCGTTTATACCCCCAAGCGAGAAATTAGTATTGATGAGTCCCTAATGAAATTTAAAGGCCGGTTAGGGTTCAAGCAATACATTCCCTCTAAACGCTCCCGGTATGGGGTAAAATTTTATAAATTATGTGAGAGCAGTAGTGGCTACACATATTCCTTCCGGGTTTATGAGGGGAAAGATGCCAAGCTTGACCCACCAGGTTGCCCAGACCATCTGGGCGTAAGTGAAAAAATTGTCTGGGACCTTGTTTGCCCCTTACTGAACAAAGGGTACCACTTGTACATGGACAACTATTATACAAGTGTCCCTTTGTTCAGGTTGTTGTTTTGTATGGACACCTTGGCCTGTGGCACCATAAGGCAGAGCAGAATAGGGGTCCCAAAACAGATTAGGGAAACCAAATTAAAAATTGGGGCATCCTTAGCTTTACGCCAACAAGAAATTTTGGCTGTAAAATATAGGGACAAGAAGGATGTGTGCATGTTAAGCACGATTCATGACGATGCCACTGTTCCTGTTCCTGTCCGGGGCAAAACTCAGGTCCGAAGAAAGCCTACCTGCATCAAGGCCTACAATAGGCATATGGGGGGAGTGGATTTGGCCGATCAATTATTGCAGCCGTACCTCATAATGAGAAAAACCAATACGTGGTATAAAAAGGTAGCCATTTATATAATGCAGATTGCAACTCATAATGCATTCTTACTTTTTAAAAAAATACACCCTGCCAAAAAAAACACATTTTTATCCTTTCAGTTTTTGTTACTCAAGGAAATCTTGGCTCCAGCAGAACAAGGCCCCTCAGCGTCTCTCGTAATTCAGGAAGAACATTTCCCCTTCAAATTTCCTCCTACCTCAAAAAAATCAAAAACACAAAAACGGTGCAGGGTGTGTTATGCCAAAGGGCACAGGAAGGACACAGTATTTTACTGTTCTGGTTGCCCTGATAAGCCCGGTCTGTGCATTGGCAACTGTTTTAAAGAATTTCATACAGTTGCCAGGTACAAAAAATAATTTAATTGTTTCTTAATCTTAATCTTTCTTACAGTTGCCAGTTACAAAAAATTATTTCATTTTTTCTTAATCTTAATCTACTGTTCTTAATCTACTGTTCATAAATATATACTATTTTGGGGTACTTTACAGTGGGGGGCTTCCAAAATGTCCCAAATGGGATATGGGCCCAGTAAACCAATTCCTGAAAACTTGCGCATGTTCCAGTTATGGCCTCATGGCTTCCTCAAAAAATGCATGAACCATGCATGTGAGGCCTTGTTGGAATCGGGGGATCTTGGTGAACAAAATATGGTCCTTTCTTCCACTGTTGCACTTATGGTGTGCAAGAAATTCAGTGCAACATTGAAATGTATGCGTTAAAAAGCAATAAAATAATTTCCCTGTGAAGTTTGGCAGACATGAGTGAAGAAATGGCTAGCTGAAAACTGTCAAAACTACCCTAGTTGAACACCTTGACTTGTCTACTGTTCATAAATATATACTTTTATGGGGTACTTTACAGTGGGGGGGCTTCCAAAATGTCCCAAATGGGATATGGGCCCAGTAAACCAATTCCTGAAGACTTGCGCATGTTCCAGTTATGGCCTCATGGCTTCCTCAAAAAATGCATGAACCATGCATGTGAGGCCTTGTTGGAATCGGGGGATCTTGGTGAACAAAATATGGTCCTTTCTTCCACTGTTGCA